>JBBPBX010082165.1:0-15794 GCA_038048925.1 Garcialebias charrua | reverse complement strand
TTGCCAAAGAATTGGAAAAATCCATATATAATATAGGTCGCACCTGAATATAGGTCGCACCTACGTCAAAATGTGGACCGTGTTTAGCTCTGCTGCAAATGTCTGCCACAGGAGCGCACAGCAAGGCTTTTAAGAAGATTAACACTTAAAAACAATTATTTGTTTGATAAAAATTATAGCAAATATGTGTCTGAGCTGAACTTTTCTTTAATAAATGAATAATTTTAGCAGGATAAACACCTAAAAAATATATATTTGTTAGCTGACATTATTGTAAGAGTGTGTCTCAGTTTAATTTTTGTTAATAAATGATTACAAATCAGCTTATTTTATAAAAAGCCATAAATAGGTCGCACCTGAATATAGGTCGCAGGGCAGGCAAAAATGATAAAAAGTTGTGACCTATATTCCGGAAAATACGGTACTTACAATCTTAAAGGTTCAGTATGTAATTTCTGTAACACGCTGGAACTTAGGAAAATTTTGAACAGAGACACGTTTCTGGTCCCTCCCCCTCAGAGCCATATATGGCTCTGAGGGGGAGGGACCAGAAACTTACCCCTTGCTCTGCTGAAATTCAAATTCAAGCTCTGTTTTTATTGGCTGGTTAACGGCGTGTCACTGTGGCTTTTTAGAAATGCTTTTAGAGAAGCAAGGGGACAATAGTTTTTTTCAGAGATTACTTGTCTAAAATCAGTATGTCAGGAGGTAGTGACAGAGTGAAGAAATATGTTAAAAATATATTGTTAGAAAAGTTACATACAGCTCCTTTAAGGGTACAGATATTTTTGTTATGCCACAGCATAGAACTAGGTCTACTTTAATTAATGGAATAGGTCTATGGAATGGTTTAGAAAATGATATTAAAGTTGCAAAATCAACGTCTTTGTTCAAGAAAATGATTAAAATTAGGTTTCTGGAAAAATACTGTACATATAAATTAGTTTTTATCAAAAATATATGTAAAGTATGATGAGTTATTTATTGTGTAATGTTTTTTGTGTATCACACTACTGTTGTTTGAATTGATTGTTTGAATTAATTTTGTAAAATGAGGGGCAGACATAATAAGATTTAATCTTCTTCTGCTTCCTTTCATTTCATGTATTGTTTGGTTTTTTATTTACGTGGTGTTGTAAATAGTATTTTTTTTGTGTTCGTTTAAATTTGAAATGAAAAAATGTATTAAAATAAAACAAAAATAAAAATATGGTTTCAGAAAAGCTCTTGAGCAAACGTGCTTTACTGCTGCATTTGGCCGGCCTTTTAATGGAAATACAAGTAGGGCCTAATGGCCAATTCTGCAAATCGCCCACTGAAAATGATGAAAGGAGCCTTTCAATGAGTGTATTTACAGCCCGACTAGTGGCCATTCAAATACACATCTGCATCGGAGAGATGACTGGTTGTACGGACGGAGCAAATACAGATCCAACTGCAGCCAGCGTGAAATCAAAATGTAAATGACCACGGCTCGGCTGCGAGTCCAAGAGGAGCCTCTCAGCGAGGATAAAAACACTTTCACAGTCTCTTTACGACGATAATAAGATTTGCCTCATCATAAAACCCTCTTATGAAAACAGAAACAATGAGGGAGAAGTTGCATCGCTCTTGTATTTTCTTTCAGCTCTAACAGTTTTTAATAGCAGGTGTATGTTTCATGCTCCGGACGAGAAGCTAATGTTTGGATGTCGACCACGGCGTTGTCCTCGTAAGAGTGTTTGTCACGCAGGGTTTCAGTGGCCGATCAGAGAAACCTCTCTGTGCCTCCGTCACTTGATCCTCGCAGCACCGTTCCCACCACACTACAAAGGGCCCACAAGGAGACAGGCAGGCCTTGTTCAGAAGAAAAGGTAGCTCTTGGGAAAATGATCTAGAAAATATTCAGAGGGGATTCCAGCGACACAAGGAGTCACTTTGTTCAGCAGGAACTGAACTGTCATTTCAGCTTTTCATATCATCTCACCACCAGCTGACAAGTG
This sequence comes from Garcialebias charrua, assembly GCA_038048925.1. NCBI lineage: Eukaryota > Metazoa > Chordata > Actinopteri > Cyprinodontiformes > Rivulidae > Garcialebias > Garcialebias charrua. Next base: position 13,812 of record JBBPBX010082165.1, on the reverse strand, counting down.
GCTGTGATGACAGCCATGAATGAACATGAACAACAATAAACTTCAATTTAGTTTTGTTATAACTGCTGAAGTTAAGTAAACTAATGCAACTATTGAGCATGACTGAAATATGATTTATGATGAAGAAGAAATAAAATTCTTACCAAGTTTTTCTTTAGATGGAGCTAAGATGTGACCCAGACGAACGCAGGAGCTTCTGTGCTGCTGATGCTACAGGTGTGCTTATATTCAGGTGTGCAGGAAGTGGGAGGTGCTACTCTTCACAAAAGGTGTGTTTTTAACCATACTGCACCTGAAGGTGCTCAGAAAGGTATGGGATGAACATAACTTGAAGCTGATAGATAGATAGATAGATAGATAGATAGATAGATAGATAGATAGATAGATAGATAGATAGATAGATAGATAGATAGATAGATAGATAGATAGATAGATAGATAGATAGATAGATAGATAGATAGATAGATAGATAGATAGATAGATAGATAGATAGATAGATAGATAGATAGATAGATAGATGATAGATAGATAGATAGATAGATAGATAGAAATAGATAGATAGATAGATAGATAGATAGATAGATAGATAGATAGATAGATAGATAGATAGATAGATAGATAGATAGATAGATAGATAGATAGATAGATAGATAGATAGATAGATAGATAGATAGATAGATAGATAGATAGATAGATAGATAGATAGATAGATAGATAGATAGATAGATAGATAGATAGATAGATAGATAGATAGATAGATGATAGATAGATAGATAGATAGATAGATAGATAGATAGATAGATAGATAGATAGATAGATAGATAGATAGATAGATAGATAGATAGATAGATAGATAGATAGATAGATAGATAGATAGATAGATAGATAGATAGATAGATAGATAGATAGATAGATAGATAGATAGATAGATAGATAGATAGATAGATAGATAGATAGATAGATAGATAGATAGATAGATAGATAGATAGATAGATAGATAGATAGATAGATAGATAGATAGATAGATAGATAGATAGATAGATAGATAGATAGATAGATAGATAGATAGATAGATAGATAGATAGATTATTAACTGCTATGAAAACCATTAAGTTTGAGTTGTGCATGAAGCTCCGGCCAGAACTATGTGGGTTCTTCCAAACTGAGGTCACTGTGTACTGGCGTCTGCTTCCTGCTGGTAAGATAGTGTACTTGCTATTCATTACTGTTTTCCAAACTTTCCCTTTACGTTTCCTCCTGACAACCAACGTGAGAACTTCCACCTGCTGGCAGAACTTTGAATCCAATGTAACACTATCATAGAGTCTGTCCATAAATGTAACTGGTTTTGGTCTAGTTGGAGAGCCTTAATGAGCGTGTTTCCAAACCTTGCTGCTATTACGGCTCCCATTAGCTCCAGCCGGGGCAGTGTCATCCTTTTGAGTGGAGCCACCCTGGACTTGGATGCTACCAGACTCATTATCATTTCCCCTTCCTTAGCCCTTCCTTGCAGATAAGCGACTGAACTGTAGGCACGTTCACTTGAGTCACAAAACACATGTAACTTTACATCCTGACTGTTCAGTTGTTGCATGTCTATTTTGTGCCATCGTGGGATTGTCATCTGGTGTAATTGAGGGAGCTCTGAACACCACTGCTGCCACTTTTTGGACAAATCGGGCGGCAGTTCTTCATCCCACTTTATTCCTCTCTCCCACATTTCTTGAAACAAACACTTAATTCTGATGGTGAAAGGGGTCAAGAAGCCTAACGGGTCGAATATGCGAGTAGACGACTGCAGGACGCTTCTTTTTGTGTTCCTTTTCTCCTTTAAAATGTCCAGTAGTTGTCTGAAGTCGAACACAAACTCATCTGTTACTGGCCTCCACACTAAACCCAGGACCTTTAGCACTGACCCACATGTCTCTGGTTGTGTGGTGCTATCCATTGAACTTCCTTGCCACATTTCTTTGAGCTCAGCCGAGTTTGTTGTCCATTTACATAACTCCATTCCTGCAGCAGCCATGATGTTCTTGGTTGTGGTAGTTACTGTGAAGGCCTCTTTCAACTCACTTGAACTTGAAATGAAGTCATCTACATAGAGAGATGAATTGATGGTTTCTACCACTTCTGGTTGTTCTGAACGGTATTGTCTCAGATGTTTCCTTATAGTAGCAGCTAGTAAGAATGGGCTCGATGAAGCTCCGAACACCACTCTTGTCATCCTGAGCACAAGCAAATGTTCATCTGTGTCATCTGTAGGTGGTCCTGAGAACCACAAGAATCTCACTGCATCCCGGTCTCTTTCTGATAGCGATATTTGCAGAAATGCCTTTTTAATGTCCGCCATGTAGGCAATATGATGCAGCCTGAACTTGAGCAGAACATTCATCAGGTCCGGGTTTAAATTAGGACCTGTTATGAGGCAATCATTCAGGGATGGGCTTCCTTCTTCGTGAGAAGAGGCATCAAACACAACTCTTAGCTTTGTTGATGCCTTATCTTCCCTTATCACTGCATGATGAGGTAGATAGTATGTCACCTTGCTTTCAGCCATTTCCTCTCTTGGCACCTCTTCAGCCATTCCTTCATTTAAGTAGGTTTCCACTACTTCTTGATACCTGCTGTATAGCACAACATCTTTCTTTAGTTTTCTTTTCAAACTCATCAGTCTCTGTTTTGCAATGCGGTAATTGTCTTGGAGGGGTGGGTGTGCTTGTTGCCATGGTAACTGCACTTGGTAACGTCCATCTTTAAAGGTGGAAGTTTCTTCAAACCGTTTCAACACTTCCAGATCTTCTGGGCTCTCTTGCTTCTCACTTGTGATTCCTAGGGACTCAATCTCCCAGAATGCATGGAGCTGTTTGTCCATCTGGAAGTCTTCCTTAAGCTGAATGTGCATGCATGTTGTTTCTGACAAACTGGACATTATAACTGGGCCTTGGACCGCCCAGCCAAAGGCACTTTCAAGAGCCACCAAACTCTCAGTTAATCTTTCTATACGGCCTGTTACTATTTGCCAGTAATAATCAGAGCCGATTAGCACAGAAAGTTCAGGTTTATCTTCTCCAGGGAAATCTGCGATTTGGAGACCTCGCCTTTCCATTTCATTGCGTACATGTTCGCCTGGAACTTTCATCATTGCTGCACAGACCTTCTGTGTCACTACTGCTTCTATCTCAATGATCTGTCCTGTACCCCACACATTTTTTAAACATAGTTTCACTGTGTTACGTTCAACTGGGGTGGGAGCTGAAGAGCCAAATGTATGGAGCATAAGTGTCCCTTGCTTTGTGACAGGTAGTTGCAGTGCTCTTACAACATTCTCATGCACAAAACTACCTTGACTCCCTCCATCTAATAGGCAACGGACCATCTTCCTGCTGGTAGGTCCAACCGCCCATGCCTTGGCTGTCTGTAGTAGCACAGTGTTTTCATTATCAGACTTGGTTTCCTCAGCTTGGGGAATTACAGAGGAAATAACAGTTTCCATATTGGTAGAGACTGAAGGGGGTGGGGTCTCGTTTTTGTCACAAAGAGCTATGTGATGCCTGCCGCCACATGTGGCGCATGACCCACCCTTAAATCTACAAAACCTTGCTATGTGTTTCTGTCCTAAACAAACAAAGCACCGACCAAGTCTCTTCAGTTTTTCTTTACGTGCTGACACCCCATGTTCTGGACAGTTTTCAGCCTTATGTTCAACACTATCACAGAAGAGGCAGGTTTGAGCCTTTTGATTAGCAGTGTGGAGTGCAGCTGCTGATGTCATGCTTGGTTTCCTTTGCTTTATGTCAGTGGATCCATATGATTTACTGCCTAATCTGGGCCCAGGCAGGGTTTCCTTTTGATTATATGATCTCATCATTTGCAAGGCTCTCTCTCTACTCTGAACTTCTTTCTGTAAAAACTCCAGCACCTGATGCACCTTCCACTCATCCTGATCTCCCCTCTGACGACTGTACTCAAGAGACAGTTCTTCTGGTATCATCTGGAGCAGTATTGGGCATAACATGCCTCCATATGTGTCTGACACTACTCCTAGTGATTCTAAGCTTCTAATTTGAACTTCACATTCATCATACAACTGTCTCATAGCACTCACATCAGAGGATTTCTTTACAGGAGTCAAATTCAGGAGCTTTGACATATGAGCGTTTATTATTAAGTCCTTCCTTCCAAATCTGCTTTTTAGTATTTGAACTGCAGCATCATAGTTACTGTCTGTCAGAGTGAGACCTGCTACAGCCTTTGCAGCTGTTCCTGTTAGGTAAGTCTTCATGTATGTAAACTTCTCTCGTTTACAAAGAGCTTCGTTACAGTGAATCGCCGTCTCATATTGGCTCCAAAATTCTTGCCATAAACTAACATCTCCGTTGAATTTGTCAATTATTAGCTTAGGCAGCCTTACTGTAGCGTTCCTGTGATGTGTGGAGTTTACGTTGTTCCCACTCACTTGCGCCCGTCGGGGTTCTGTACTCACAGTTTCTGACGTCCTTATCATTTGTTTAGCACGTTCGTTCATACAGATGATGCGGTCGTTATACTCCTCTGCGAGTTCGGTTTCCGCTTCCATTTCGTCCAGCTGAGTGTGCTCCTCAATAGCGCGGTTCAGCTCATTCAAACTGTCCCCTTTTGCCATTAACACAGCCAGCATTTCCCGCAAACGTCCGACGTCCGGGTCGTCCTTTAATAATTCACTATCAATCTGATTCAGTAGTCGCGTAGTAGAACTTCGTATTGTCCGGCGCTTCATCCTTGTTCTTTCAATACGCTGTTCTCCACTGTCCTGTCGCTCCGTGCCGCTTCTATTTTCATCAGCCATGTCACCTGCTCCCGAGTTTCGGCACCAGAAAATGTTGAATATTTTCTTTGACTGACTTCGAATGACGAAAAAAAGAGTCGGGCGGAATATTCAGATGAACTTTAGTGAAATAAAGGTGATGAACGAATCATACGTACAGATACATAACTGAGGGTCGAACAGAATCCTCAGAAAAACTGAAAACGTTGTTGCTATGGCAACCACAACAAACCAAGCAGAAAGCAGAGGAGGCGGACTCAGCCGTTAGCTACCGTTCAACCGTTACAAAGCATCATGGGATACGTAGTCCGCTTTCAGCCTGATACCAACTACAAACGTCAACCAAATCAATGTAGCGAACATCAACAAATATATAGTTACTGATATTAAATTATAATATCCTAAATAACAAGTCAGCAACAAATTCTCAACATCAATATAGTTACTAATATTAAATTATAATATCCTAAATAACAAATCCCAAACAAATTCTCAACAGTAGGGCTGAACAATTACTGTAATTGCATTTGCAATAATATCGCAATATGATAAAATGAGATTTTCTAATCATGAAGGCTGCAATTTCACTGGTCACGTGACACAAATCTTTATCAACACTTTTTTTTAAAAACACCACAAAGACATTTACGATGGTTGCATGGCTAGAATGACAACAACCAGTGCTTCAACTTCAAGTAAGCAAAATATCAGCCGACAGGGATCACTGACCCAACTGTTTGAACTTCAAACAGTAATTCTTTTTATATCAAAATTTTCATACAGGTGGTCCCCGACTTACGACGGCCTCGACTTACAACGTTCCGAACTTACGAACGCGCTTACGAACAGTACTGTTGTACAGTAAATACAGCACTGGTATGTGTTTTTAGATGAAAGTGTGTTAGCTAACCGTTTGTAAATAAAGTTCTGTGCATGTTTATGAACCAGTATGTACGCTTGTTCAGTCTCATGTTGATAAACGGGTGTGCGGCGCAGCGTTAGCATACATTTTCCGACTTACGACCAAAAATCCGGACTTACGTACGCCACGTGTAATGCGTTCCAACTTACGAATTTTCGAGTTACGAACGGTGCGTAGGAACGGAACTCGTCCGTAAGTCAGGGACCACCTGTATTTATTTATTAACTGTCATGTGAAGTTCAGACAGTAGTTATGAAGTTCACTTAACATGTTTACTATTGTGTTTATGAAACCAGAAAAAATAGAAATGGTGAAAAGAAAAGGCATAAATTTGTTTGCTTTATTGTAATCTCTGCTTTAAATAAATCTGACATTGTTTATTATAAAATTGCTTCAGTTTGTTGAAAAATACTTGAGAAGATATTAAAAAAATAATGGCGTTTTAAATTGCAATTGCAATTTATAGAAAAGAAAATTGCAATTAGATTATTTTCCAAAATCGTTCAGCCCTAATTCTGAGATCAGAGTGGATCCCTCCACAGAGTCCTGGGTGTGCCCTGAGGTCTGGTTCCATCAGGATGTGACTGAAACGCTCCTAAAAGGAGGCGTCAGGCATCTTCCTCCTTTTGAAGCACCAAGGCTGACCCCTGATCTGACGTGACTCTCACGATCTGAATTCTTACGTTTCTCACGTAGAGTTTTTATTATTCCATCAACTTTGCTCCCGTTTGCACCAGTCAAAAACTGTGGCGTCTCGTTTAAAGTGACTAATCCGAGTCACACGGCGCCTCAGAGCAGCTTCCACTCAGCCTCCTGACTCGTTCAGGAGTCAGGCGTGGATAATCCGATCAAACCGTTATAGCCGGTGGAATTACGGTCCAGTTTTAATCTGGTTACTGGAAACCTTCGGCTGCGGCAGGAAGTCGGAGTGAAATCTTTGCTCTCGGGAAGTTCCTCGTCTTCCAGCCGGAGCCTGAAGCTCTGTTTGTTTGTTTATTCATTAATTTAAATTAAAACAAGACATATTCAAAACAAATAAAATAAAATACTGTACCTATAAAATGAAAGGCAGCAGAAGAAGAATTAATTCTTATCATTTCTGCCCCTTCTTAACAATATCAAATCAAAACAATCAATTCAAACGATACATAATACAACAAAACACAAAACTTATCACAATTATTCATTACAATTCCTTAGCAAACTTAAAAATAACTTATCAACAATACAATCTTGATCTTTTTCTTGAATACAACTAATGATTTCTCCTTTTTTGCATCATTATCCAAACTATTCCATAAACTAATTCCCTTCATTAACGTAGACCTACCCTTTAAACTTGTTCTATACCTCGTCTTTACAAAATTATATGTTCCCTTTAAATTATAACAACTATTCCTTTTACCAAAATACACTTGTATATTCGATGGTAAATTCTGATTCTGAGCCTTGTACATAAGTAATAGAATATTGTAATCCACCAGATCATAAAACTTAAGAATTTTCAGTTGATAAAACAAAATACTAGAAGGATGACGATAATGCTTTCTTGAGATCACTCTTATAACTCTTTTTTGTAAAATAAAAATAGACTTGGTTGCAGTTTTACAAGCTGTACCCTAGACACCAACACAATAAATCAAATGTGGCACAACAATTGTATTGTACAGCAAACACAATGCCTTGTCAGTCAGAAATTCCCGTACTTTATACAGCACTGCTATAGACTTAGAGATTTTAGTTCTTATGAAATTAATATGTTTTTTCATGACAATTTATCATCAATAATCACTCCCAGGAACTTTACTTCACTTACTCTGCGTATCTCGACACCATCAATTTTGAAAAGAAAATCTACAGCTGGCTTTTTTTTTTAAACTAAATATCATATAGTTAGTTTTTTCAACATTCAATGATAATTTATTTAATTTAAACCAAGTTTGAATTTTTGCAAACTCTATCTTCATTAATTCGAACATGTGATTCAAGTCTTTACCCGAACAAAAGAAAGTAGTATCATATGCAAATAAAACACACTTGAGGATACTAGACACCTTAACTAAATCATTTACATACAATATATGTATGTAAATGTGATATAATACACATAATACATAATAAATTGTGATATAATACAATATATGTATGTAAATGTGATATAATACACATAATACATAATAAATTGTGATATAATACAGTAAATGATTTATGCTCTGCAGCTGATTGGCCGAGGACTGAACGTCCCCATGGCTCCGACTGTGGATTTCACATGCAAACACAACGCACTGCACAGATACACAACCAAAACACACACTTGATACACAACGAGGTGCAATCAGAAGCAGCAGAATCAGTGTGTGTTACTGTCACACACACTTTACAACAAAATCCACTGCTTTTACCTTTGAATGCACTTTTAGAACCCGTGAGGAGCGATTTCTGTCCTTCACTTGCAAACACAACGCACTGCACAGATACACAACCAAAACACACACTTGATACACAACGAGGTGCAATCAGAAGCAGCAGAATCAGTGTGTGTTACTGTCACACACACTTTACAACAAAATCCACTGCTTTTACCTTTGAATGCACTTTTAGAACCCGTGAGGAGCGATTTCTGTCCTTCACTTTAGACACATCTGGGTGTGGATGTATCTAAATAATCAGTTTTCTGTGTTTAATGATGAGTGTTTGTGGAGAAGGTTTCAAATAGATGATGTAAGATCTAATTAAAGCAATGTTTCATCTGGAGTACCACAAGGCTCAGTACTTGGACTTAAGTTATTTATTTTATATGTGAATGATTTAATGAAGGTGTCCGATGTCCTTAAATGTGTTCTTTTTGCTGATGACACTACTTTCTTTTGTGTGGGCAAAGACTTGGAAGAAATGTTTGAGTTGATAAATATTGAATTTGTTAAAATACAATATTGGTTTAAATTAAATAAATTATCATTGAACCTGGAAAAAACCAAATAGGTAAATGGTTTTTAGTAAGAAAAATATACGGGTAACTGTTGATGTTCCTTTTAAGATTGATGGTTCTGGTGAAGTTATTTATTGTGTAATGTTTTTTGTGGATTACTGTTGTTTGAATTAATTTTGTTAAAAAATGGGCAGACATAATAAGATTTTATCTTCTTCTGCTTCCTTTCATTTCATTTCATGTACTGTACTGTTAGTTTTTTTATTTACGTGGTGTTGTAAATAGTTTTTTTGTGTTCTTTTAAATTTGAAATGAATAAATTTATTTAAATAAATAAATAAATAACTAAAGGACAGAAGCATGTCTTTCAGCGTGAACACAACTCGGACAAGCTTCTGTCTCTCGTCTCTGAAGGATCTGAACAGTTGATTTTTTTTTTCAAGATGTTTGTTTTTCTGCACTGGAACTGAACAGACATGAGAGAAAACCTAAATGTTTTTGGTGCACGATGCTCAAGTGGGTAGTAGGAGGTACACTGTGGAGAAGAACAGAGTTGGATCCTGGAGAGTGGAGCAACTTTATCCACCACCAGGTGCAGTGGAGGAGCCGGGGGGTGGCCAGTGGTGGCCATGGCTACCATGGATTAAGTTTCAGCCACCCCTAGAGAGCAAGAAGCATAAAAATTCCTCAAATGGCCAGTTTACACATGAACACACATGCATATATATGGCAGTGGCCATCTTGGATTCTGACATGGCAACCACATTTTTGATAGTGACCTTTCTCATGGCTATATGCAGCATGACACCACCATCGCTCTCTACACCGTGCTGGGCTATCTGGACTGATGGCAGGGCCATGACAGGATGCTCTCTGTGGCTCAACATTCACTCCAGTCATCCCAGACATTCTGACCACCATGCTGGACACCCTGGGCCTCCCTCTCCTCACATGGGCCTGGACAAAAGACTTTCTATCCAACCAGCCACAAACTGTGAGGCTTGGCCTCTACTTTTCCCCTCTCTGCACACTGAACACCGGTACACCACAGGGCTGTGTAATCAGTCCACTTCTGTACTGCCTCTACACAACAACGACTGTAGTCTAGCCCACTAAAACAACACCATCGTCTAATTCTATTCAATTCCTAGTACAGGTAGTCCTCGGTTTACGACGGTCTCGAGTTACAACGTTTCGTGGTCATGGCGCATCTCCCATTATTTTGTTTTTTTCATAAATAAAAATTAAAAAAATGATTTTGAAAAGCCGGGTTACGCAGTTTCCGGTTTTACGTCGTAAACGTAGTTGCGGAGGAATACAGAGGCGGAGGAATATGTTACGTATGGACCGATGGTACGTATGGACCCCTCTGGAACCAGTTTCCTTGAGAGGGGTTGGACACTCTTCCACTCTGGAGTTGCCCCTGGTGAGAGGCGCCGAGCAGGAGTGGGCATACTTGTTGCCCCCCATCTTGGTGCCTGTACGTTGGGGTTCACCCCGGTGAACGAGAGGGTAGCCTCCCTTCGCCTACGTGTGGGGGGACGGGCTCTGACTGTTGTTTGTGCCTATGCGCCAAACGGCAGCGCAGATTACCCACCCTTTTTGGAGTCCTTGGAGGGGGTATTGGAGAGTGCGCCTCCTGGGGACTCCCTTGTTCTGCTGGGGGACTTCAACGCTCACGTGGGCAATGACAGTGAGACCTGGAGGGGTGTGGTTGGGAGGAACGGCCCCCCTGATCTGAACCAGAGTGGTGTTCTGTTATTGGACTTCTGTGCTCGTCATGGATTGTCCATAACGAACACCATGTTTAAGCATAAGGGTGTCCATATGTGCTCTTGGCACCAGGACACCCTAGGTCGCAGTTCGATGATCGACTTTGTTGTCGTCTCATCTGATCTGCGGCCGCATGTCTTGGACACTCGGGTGAAGAGAGGGGCGGAGCTGTCAACTGACCACTACCTGGTGGTGAGTTGGCTCCGATGGTGGGGGAGGATGCCGGTCAGACCTGGCAGACCCAAACGTATTGTGAGGGTCTGCTGGGAACGTCTGGCAGAGTCTCCCGTAAGACGGAGCTTTAACTCCCACCTCCGGGAGAGCTTTGAACACGTTCCGAGGGAGGCGGGGGACATTGAGCCCGAGTGGGCCATGTTCCGCGCCTCTATTGTCGAGGCAGCTTATCAGAGTTGTGGCCGCAAGGTTGTTGGTGCCTGTCGTGGTGGCAATCCTCGAACCCGGTGGTGGACGCCAGCGGTGAGGGATGCTGTCAAGCTGAAGAAGGAGTCCTATTGGGCCTTTTTGGCCTGTGGGACCCCGGAAGCAGCAGATAGGTACCGGCAGTCCAAGCGGCATGCGGCTCGGGTGGTTGCTGAGGCAAAAACTCGGGCGTGGGAGGAGTTCGGAGAGGCCATGGAGAATGACTTCCGTACGGCTTCGAGGCGATTCTGGTCCACCATCCGGCGTCTCAGGGGGGGAAAGCGGTACGCGACCAACACCATTTATGGTGGGGATGGCGTGCTGTTGACCTCAACTCGGGATGTTGTGAGTCGGTGGGCGGAATACTTCGAAGACCTCCTCAATCCTACTGGCACGTCTTCCACTGAGGAAGCGGAGCCTGGGGACTTTGGGTCGGGCTCTCCAATCTCTGGTGCTGAGGTCGCCGAGGTGGTTAAAAAGCTCCGCGGTGGCAAGGCTCCGGGGGTGGATGAGATTCGTCCTGAGTTCCTTAGGGCTCTGGATGTTGTGGGGTTGTGTTGGCTTACGCGACTCTGCAATATCGCGTGGACATCGGGGGCAGTTCCCTTGGATTGGCAGACTGGGGTGGTGGTTCCCCTATTCAAAAAGGGGGACCGTAGGGTGTGTTCCAACTATAGGGGGATCACACTCTTAAGCCTCCCTGGTAAGGTCTATTCAGGGGTTCTGGAGAGGAGGGTCCGTCGGATAGTCGAACCTCGGATTCAGGAGGAGCAGTGTGGTTTTCGTCCTGGTCGTGGAACACTAGACCAGCTCTACACCCTCAACAGGGTCCTGGAGGGTGCGTGGGAGTTTGCCCAACCAGTTTACATGTGCTTTGTGGACTTGGAAAAGGCATTCGACCGCGTCCCTCGGGGGGTTCTGTGGGGGGTACTCCGGGAGTATGGGGTACCAGGCCCTTTGATATGGGCTGTTAGGTCCCTGTACGACCGGTGTCAGAGCTTGGTCCGCATCGCTGGCAGTAAGTCAGGCTCGTTTCCGGTGAGAGTTGGACTCCGCCAAGGTTGCCCTTTGTCACCGATTCTGTTCATAACTTTTATGGACAGAATTTCTAGGCGCAGCCAAGGTGTTGAGAGGATCCGTTTTGGTGGCCTTAGAATCGCTTCTCTGTTTTTTGCAGATGATGTGGTCCTATTGGCTTCATCAGTTCGTGATCTACAGCTTTCGCTGGAGCGGTTTGCAGCTGAATGTGATGCGGCCGGGATGAGGATCAGTTCCTCCAAATCCGAGGCCATGGTCTTGAGCCGGAAAAGGGTAGCATGCCTTCTCCGGGTCGGGGAGGAGGTCCTGCCCCAAGTGGAGGAGTTTAAGTATCTCGGGGTCTTGTTCACGAATGAGGGAAAACTGGAGCGTGAGATCGATAGGCGGATAGGTGCAGCGTCCGCAGTGAAGCGGGCGCTGTACCGGTCTGTCGTGGTGAAGAGAGAGCTGAGTCAAAAGGCAAAGCTCTCAATTTACCGATCGATCTACGTTCCCACCCTCATCTATGGTCATGAGCTTTGGGTTGTGACCGAAAGAACGAGATCTCGGATACAAGCGGCTGAAATGAGTTTTCTCCGCAGGGTGTCTGGACTCTCCCTTAGAGATAGGGTGAGAAGCTCAGTCATCCGGGAGGGACTCGGAGTAGAGCCGCTGCTTCTCCACATCGAGAGGAGCCAGTTGAGGTGGCTCGGGCATCTGGTTAGGATGCCTCCTGGACGCCTCCCTGGTGAGGTGTTCCGGGCATGTCCCACCGGGAGGAGACCCAGAGGAAGACCCAGGACACGCTGGAGGGACTATGTTTCTCGGCTGGCCTGGGAACGCCTTGGGATTCCCCCAGAGGAGCTGCTCCAAGTGGCTGGGGAGAGGGAAGTCTGGGCCTCCCTACTTAGGCTGCTACCCCCGCGACCCGACCCCGGATAAGCGGAAGAAAATGGATGGATGGATGGATGGATGGACCGAGGTTGACTGCAGAACCAGCACAAAGCAGTGGAAAAGTACAGGCGGAGACCTTACTGTAAACGCTCTGGACCGAGCTGGATGGCGGTTTTACGTCGTAAACGAATAGAGAATACGGCGGATGGACCGAGGTGGACGGTGTCACCAGCATCCAAGTAGGCTATTAACTGTTTTTGCACTTCATTATGGCTCCCAAACGTATGCGTTTTTTGATAATTATGTAGGGTACTGTGTTAGGATAGACTAAGTGCTTGGTAATACAGTACTGTACATGTATATGATGCAGTATGTACGTATATTTCGACTTACATCGAAAATCGGTTTACGACGCTGCGTAGGAACGGATCTACGTCGTAAGTCGAGGACTACCGTATTTTCCGGAATATAGGCCGCGGCTTTTTATCATTTTTGCATGCCCTGCGACCTATACTGTATTCAGGTGCGACCTATTTATGGCTTTTTATAAAATAAGCTGATTTGTAATCATTTATTAACAAAAATTAAACTGAGACACACTCTTACAATAATGTCAGCTAACAAATATATTTTTTAGGTGTTTATCCTGCTAAAATTATTCATTTATTAAAGAAAAGTTCAGCTCAGACACATATTTGCTATAATTTTTATCAAACAAATAATTGTTTTTAAGTGTTAATCTTCTTAAAAGCCTTGCTGTGCACTCCTGTGGCAGACATTTGCAGCAGAGCTAAACACGGTCCACATTTTGACGTAGGTGCGACCTATATTCAGGTGCGACCTATATTCCAGAAAATACGGTATCTGTAAATCTTGCACTAAAAAGGAAGTAGCTCCTCAGTCTCGTTGTAAATGCTGTTTAATGACAATAAATATATAGTTCTATTCTATACTACATCAATTGTGGTCTTCATTAACACCAACCTTTGTTGTAGACAAACAGGTGGCAGCGAAAATTGTGCTACAGTTAGTCAAAGACCACGAGGAGGGAAA
>JBBPBX010082161.1:0-15795 GCA_038048925.1 Garcialebias charrua | reverse complement strand
AACTGGATAGGAACCATCCTTATTACCATCAGCTCCAGGATCAGATTCACATTGTGGATGTACAATATTGTGATTTTGTAGTATGGAGTGAAAATGATATTTATGTGGAAAGAATTCTGCCAGATGACCAGCTGTGGGAAACAGCAGTTCCCAAAATTCAGCACTATTTTACACATTGCATCCTACCTGAAATCCTGGGACAGAAATCCACACGTGACTAACCAATCTAAGAATCAAGAATGTTATTTGGAGTAGTTGATGAAAGGAGTTTGAAAAGTTTATACAAATTTAAACAGTTGCTCTTTTTTTCCCCAAAAACATTTGTCACTACCATAACATGTTTCAGCTACACCTGTAGCAAGCACTCTGCAGAAGGGTCATGTGATGTTGTTACATGTCATGACAGCTGTTTTTTATTTACAATAATCTTAATTGAAAAGTTAAGTATGTTAAATCAAATGATATATTTAAATCAATATGAGATTAGCTTGTGAATTTCAAAGGTGTTCTAATATGTTAAATAACAGCACATACAAATGTCATATGTCACAAATGTTGCAAAATGAGTCTACTTCAGAAAAATGTTTTTATTTCAATAGCAAAACTCATGTCATTTTAACTGACCAATATTCACAAAGATTGGTTATGGAGTTCATTGAATAAATTAAAAATATTCAACCTTATTGGGTAAATTTTTTTTTTGTCTTCATGAACAATTAACATGTACAAATATGGTCTGTAACAGTATTAGTGATTTAATTTACTTTTGATTTACTTTAAATGATAAATACATGTATAATCATTTAAACTTAAAATATTTATATAAATATAGTTGATTGAATTACTTGTCGCTCAGGCCACTATTAAGAATTGTAATCTTTCATGGAGAACATGAATCGTTCTAAAACAAATTCGAGACACAGTGGCTTTTGACACATTAAATCTATAGGCAAGGTCTTGAAGCTGCAGATGTAATCTGAGATGCATAAGTATCATAATAAATTGCTCAAATTTGGAGAGTGCTGACAGTGATGACATGCTGATGTATAAGGTTCACAGAGCTGAAAAATTTGCATCAAAACTAAAAAGTTGGGCAGTCCCGTATAAAACTTTGTTTTATCGTTGTTCTGGAAGGTTTCAGGAGTAAATTTAGTCACTGAGACTTTTTCCTTAAGGTCGCAGATCTCAGTTGTGTAGCCTTTCACTGCATCCTCCAGCTTTGTGAGGTCAACCATGCTTAGATCCGTCTGGCATTCTGCATCTGCAAATATTTAATTATTAAAAATTACGTTCAGAAATTCTATAAATAAATAAATAGTATTTTTATTTATTATTATTTTACCTTTGAATCGTTCGTTTTCAGGGGCTGGTAAGCTTTCTTCACAGAGCTCATCTTCCAGACTGTTGGCCTCCTCAGTGCAGAGAAGCTTCCAGGCCTTAGCTCTTTCCCTGCGCCGGAGGGATGCTTCTGTTTGTGGCCACTCGTTACTTCTTTGGTACCCCAGGTTAACAGTGGGGGCCCAGTCTTGGGAATGTACATCACCTGCTGCACTCGGACAACCTA
This sequence comes from Garcialebias charrua, assembly GCA_038048925.1. Lineage (NCBI taxonomy): Eukaryota > Metazoa > Chordata > Actinopteri > Cyprinodontiformes > Rivulidae > Garcialebias > Garcialebias charrua. The sequence goes on along the minus strand of JBBPBX010082161.1, from coordinate 14,231 downwards.
AATATAAGACACCACTTTAAAGTAAAACACGTAAATGCCTTTCCTAGCACTAAGCTAACCGCTAACAACATTAGCATTCTAATCGGATTTTTTCTGGGAACAACCAAGTGTTGAACCACTACACAAGCTAGGGCATAACATATCTTACCTGTCTTTCTAGTTACTGTCCAATAAAATATCTGAAAATATGATTTAAACGATACGACCCTTACCTGTAACAAAGTGGTCGCTGCAGACTCTCGTCAGTTTCTGCACCTCCTGTTTTTAGCCGTAGGTTGTAATCCACGTTTGTCGTCTTTTTTCTGTAAGTTTTTTTAAATTAATCCCCTTGTAGCATACTACTTTCGGAACACGAAAATAACTTTTATCTATCTCTCGATTAGAGCGGTTGCAACAACCGTAAACGGCACAGAATTTAGGCATGTTGATGCTGAATCAGCAACAGAAGGAAACGGCTGCGTTTACTTCTTGCCCCGCATCTGCATTCTGTGACGTCACTGCTACGTCATCTGAAACCCAGCAATTTCATGCATAGAACGAACAAGTCAGACAATCTGTCAGTATTGTGCTAACAAAACTGAAATTTGACGACCAGCACCGCGTGTCACGTGATCGCTTTGAATCGATCACAGCACATAAACAGACGCCATGAACGTAGCGTCACCAATAGTTTATCACAAATTTAGATTCTTTTTCAACTCATAAGACGCTTAAATGCACCCCAAAAATTCTGTAAACGTATCGTTTCACATCCGAACAGTTATACCAAGCTGCGCCCAGTAAAAATAGCTCAATAAATGTCGCCCACACGGACTTTTCCCGTATTTAGCAACACGTCAGAGCTAATGGACCGAGTCAGAACCTCGATCCGACAGCTTCAGACACTATTATTCCTGCTTAAAATGTAACGAAACTTTCAGCTTACCTCAATACGGCAAAATGAAAGAAAAGTAACGAGGCTATTTTTAAAAAGTAAGGAGTAGAAAGTACCAGTAATTGCGTGAAAATGTAAGAAGTAGAAGTATAAAGTAGGCTGAAAAATAATTACTTTACTAAAGTATAGATAACTAAAATTTGTACTTAAGTAAAGTAACGAAGTATTTATACTTCGTTACTTGACACCTCTGTTAGGGTCATATTGTGGTCAGATAAGCCACACACCAAGTTATAGGATTTTATGATTCGGTCAGGTTTATTTGAAAATATTAAATCCAGTAGACTTTGACTGTTTTTGGTAATACGAGATGGACTGTTGATTAACTGTTGAAAATCAATTTTTTCTGTCAGCTCTTTAAATTTTTTTTATTTATTTTTTTATCCAATTTAAACACATTTAGGAGTAGTACTCATGCTGTCCTTCAATTCTGAAATGAAAAAGGATGTTTGTAACCACCTAATATAAAATATATTACATTTGCAATGCTGAAAAATGTTTAAAAATAAATAAAGCAGGTCAAAAATATCCAAATGTCAGTTTATATAGACTTAGTTTAAAAAAAAATAGAATAATGAATAGGGATTTTTCTCATTTTGCACCTATAGGAGCAAAGGATTAACCCACTTTTGATAATTTTCCTATTTAAAATGACTTGTATGCTAAAGATAAGCATTAAACCAGAGCCAAGGGATAAAGGAGGTGAAAGGGAAACGGATGTGAGGATAGTTATAATGTAACAGCTAAAAAAATATATATTTTTGAAAACCTCCATTTTTAAAACACCCTCATCCTTTGTACCACAGCTGCATCCTTTTTAAAAACAACTCCACAAGGTAACGATGGAAGAAAACAGAAGATTATGGTATAAGAGGACTGCTGGGGAAACAGAAAGAGAACAAACAGGAAACTGTCGATCTGTTTCACTCTGACCTCTATGAGAACATCTGGCTGTCCTTTTTATATTGACTCTGCTGGACCAAGCAGCACAGGAGATGCTCATTAAACCATCTCAAGTCTGAAATTAAGAAACGCATGTCAGCAGTGACAGTCTCATTTCAGCCATCTGGAGCAAAGTTAGCCTCGCAGTGGACACCCACGACTTATTTATGAAAGCCCAGCCTCAGTTGTGTTCAAAGAGACAGGATTTGTTGTTTAATTTAGAGCCTAATGCTTCAGGTCTTGATGTAAATTGCATTTGATAAATGTATCTGCTCAATTTTTGCAGCAGGGCTTCACAAATCAGACTCACAGGGCTTCACAACCCATGATTCCTTTGGTTCAGAAATTGGCAAATTACACTGATGTCTTGATATGAGCTGGAGTCTGACTGGGCTTTGCTTGATTTAACTGTCTGCAGAGAGAAATGATTACTTATTTTAGATACATGATTATGCTGTGATGGTGTGAAGTGTTTCAATGTTTTCTTTGTGTCCTACAGAGTAAACTCCTTCATCACCTGTTGCTGCTGTCAGTCAACTGTGATGCTGAAATGAGGTAGACACCCCTCAACATATTCCTTTTTTAAGGATGTTAGAACATTTTTAAGGAGAAGAAAACAGAAGATGTAATGGTTTGGCTAGAGGAGAAGTATCCATAAGTATTTTAAGGTAATTCTGTTTGGAAACAAACCAACAGCTTGTCAGGGTCAATGTTAGGCCTGTCACGATAAACAATAAATCAAGTAATCGCATGATAAATGAAAATTATCAACCTAATTTTCGTTTATCGGTTTTATCGTTTCTTCGTGTCTCTCTCTACTGAAGACACTGGATGACAAACGGCTCAACTCCGGTGCTCTTCACTGACCCCTCCCTTTCTCTTTAAAATTCATTTAACCATCCAAAATCGTGTTTTTGGATCATTATAAGCAGCTAAGCTGAGAAGCTAAGCTACGGGCTAAGCTAACAGGCCGACCTCGGGGAATAAAACTCAGTCTTGTCGAAGCTCCAAAATTCGGTTGAAACCCGTGCCTTCATGTAAAAAGTTGTTTTTCTCGGAAAAAAAAGCTGAGAATTTGTTTACTGATTTTTTATTAAAAGTTTTGTGTGAAAAATGCTACGCTAAAGAGCTCAAACCACAAGTGGCTTTGGATGTTATCAGTCCATTAAATGGCCATTATTGTTGTTATCATCCCAGTATGTAGCGGTGAAACTGTCCCACCTACCTCCTAGTAGGTATAAAGGTACGTTATTATCGCTGATTATAGGCATCGTCTCACGGGGGTAAACCAAGAAGTGTCTTTTTTTTTGTTTTTTCAGCTTCTGTAATCCGTTTCCTAAACCTAACCTTACACCTGACCCAGAGGACCAACCCTAAACTTAACCCCTTACCCTTGTGCCTAAACCTAACCAAGACCCTAAACCTAACGCCAGACCCTTTACTCTAAACCTAACCACAAGAAGCTATTATGAGCGCTAAAAACGGAGCCTATCATCGCTACCAACACTAACAATATACCTTTAAACCCACTAGGAGGTACAGGAGAGGCAGTCTGACCGCTACATATGGAGATAATAACAACTAATAACGGCCATTTAATGGCTGACAACGTTCAAAGCGGGTGAAACCACACCGAGCATCCAATGTCACCATGTCAGCCCATGTCACGTCAAGCGCCCTCCCTCCCACTTTTCTTAAAGAGACGCTGCTCAACTAACAACATAAAACATGAAGTTTAAAAAAAAACAGAATGTAGACATAAAATCGTTGCAGATAATAAATATAATGACCAAACACAGATCATCTGGTGTTGAAAGCAACGGAATAGTAGTGAGTCTTTAAACGGGATTTGAAAACCGAGAGGGAGGGGGCCTGTCGCCTGATGCAAAGCAAAGAGGGGTATTGAAAATACACAGACTGTGTGTCAGAAGGGTAAATGGAAAAATAAGTGAGGCTGCATCCAGCTAAATGAAAGGCCCTCTTAAATACAGCATTGGGTTGCCAAGTCAAAATCTAAGATGGCTGCTGTCAAATAAATAAACAAACAAACAAACAAAAAAGTCAATGGACTGTACTTATATAACAACTTTCTATCTAATCAAGACACTCAAAGTGCTTTACAACACAATCTTTGCCCTCATGTACCCCTTCATACAACACTCTACTAGATCTCTACAAAGAATAATCACTGCTTTAGATCACATTCATACACTGATGAGGGGTTCAGTGTCTCGCCCAGGGATACTAAAGCATGTGACTACTGGTGGAATCAAACCCCTAACTCTTGCATTGGAGGACGACTGCAGTATAATACTCACTTGAATATCTTGCACCAAAAACATGAAGGTTTGCTTGCATTTCCTGTTCAAGTCTAGTCCAGAAGAACTCTTCTTGAAAAACTTCAAGCACTCACTATTCAAATATTTCAGCGACGGGGGACATCGGTGAATTGCTTGTTTATTTAAAACATTTAGATCATGAAACACATTTTAATATTTTTGTGTTATTCCTGTGAAATGGTGGTATTTTTTGCTCATGGTTGTCACGCCAGCCTGTGCCGGCAACAGGCAGGTCAAAATACAGAGTTTGAGTACCGTAGAGAGCGGGCTTTCATCTGAACATTGTTTCTCTGACTGCAGCTCTCCTGATGGGCCTGGGCGCAAAAAGGCCTTTTGAAACTGACTGCAATGCTTTGTATTGCAGTAACATTGGAGAGTGTAAACTTGTAGCATGTCTTCTGTGGCTTCATTTAGAAAACCCAACCCCAACCAGAAGAACAAAGGGTTTTATTAACTCAGGAGGAGAGAAGTCAACACAACAAAAACACTTCCATTGAATGAGGCGGAACTAAGACTTGGAGAAAGCAGACTAATCACAACTACATCCACCTCCCTATTATGGACTTCAAACTGTCAGTGACATCAAAGAAAACCCCCAGTCTGCCAAGTTAGGGACCAGGAAAGCTCTGCCCCCATGAACACTGGCGGTTCTACACACGGGCCCTCACGGGCCCGTGCCCGTGTATGATGGACCCTGGCCCGCCCTGTGGCCCGCCCTCCGAGCAGAAGCAGAACCAATGCTCATGGCACATACCGATACCCATAGATATCATATATAGAACGTCTATGCCGATACCAGCCTTGTTTACGTATCGATCCAACCCATGATGCACGTTGGCTTCAAACTATGGGATGGATTTCCTGAACGGAGGCGTGTCTCATGAACCCAGAGTAACAAGACCCGCCTCACATTCAGGAAATCCAGTTCATAGTTTGCAGGCAGCTACAAGCGTGAGGACTGACTGAGTACTCTGTTGGGTTTGTTTTGGCATCGTTTTGAAAGAGCGGGTCGTTTGTTTATGGATTGTTTACATGGAGCTGGTCACGTTATGGATTGTTTACATGGAGCTGGTCACGTTATGGATTGTTTACGCTGGACGCTTGTTTCTGTCGCAAGATCGGACAACACTGGTGAGTCACGTAGCATCTTAGCTAGCAGCTAGCCGACTTTTCATCGTAACATGTGCGTTGTGTGGAAATATTACACTCAACACCGCAAGACAACAACGTTCAATGTTTGCAGAGCTATATGAACACATCTGCGTCACATTAAACCGCGGTCAAGTTAGTTTTACGCCGGCCGGACATTCCATCTATCTCAGGGCTTCAGCCAGCGGTGTGTTTTTCTTTTTCATGCCGGATTGGGGGCTCTGATTACGGCAGCTGTTTCAGCTTCTGCCTGGGAGCTCCGTGGCTTCGCATCATATCATAATACAGCTACAATATAAAGCATGTAAAACACTAAAAACAGGAACATGTCTGTGTTGGTTTATGCCAAGAACTTAGCAGATGTAAAGCTATTTAATATTTTATTTTATTTATTTATTCATTCATTTAAAAGAGACAAAATAAAACATTCATCTGAATGAAAAGAGTGCAGAAAGAAGAAAAAAATCTTATATCACCCCATTATTTAAAAGAATATATAAAATAACTTTAAATAACTTTAAACAAACAACCACTTAACTCCATATCTGTAAAATTAACTGAATTATAACCATTTTTGAGTTTGGCTTATTTCAATTGCCTGCTGCAGCCATCTTCAATTCAAATATATCCAAAAGTTAATCAGCAGTAAAGAAACATCCGTTTATTATTTCTTGAAAGATTTTTCAAAATCTGTCCAGAGGGTCATGAGATATTTTGCTAACAGACCAACACCATGGATGTACTTTAAAAGTCAACCAGTCGTAGAGAGCCATTCAGTGATTATTTCTTGAAAGTTTAATCAAAATCTGTTCAGTTGTTCATAAGATATTTTGCTAACAGACAGATGCAGAATACAAACATAATTTGATGATTTCTGGCAAACCGATCAATTTGTTGATCAGTTTGCCAGAAATCATGATGCCAGAAATCATGAAATTCTACGATTTTGTATTAATCAAAATCGCAGAATACAGTTGCTGTGATAGGGCAGCCAATTTTGTTTGTCTGTATATAATTTTGGACTGAGAAACTGAACCAAGACTTCACCTAACAGTTAAGTAAGATTTCGAATCTGTCTTTGTTGAAGTTCATCTCGGAGAAAAAGACAGATTCGAAATCTTACTTGACTCTTATTTTTTTAAAGCAGTGATTAACCATTGTAACCAAAGAAAATAGTTTAAAAATCAAATGAGAAAAATATAAATCATTTTACACAGTATTTGTATTGACTGAATAAAATATATTAATAAGCAAATAAAATGATAATGAAAATAACCGTTAGGTGAAGTCTTGGTTCAGTTTCTCAGTCCAAAATTATATACAGGTAACAACGTTCATCTGATGAACGTGCCCCTCTGACAAAACCTCTGGCCCCAGCTTGGCCCCACCAGTACAACTGGTCTAGAACCGCCACTGCCCATGAAACGGCAACACTGAAAAGAAAACTGGCAGATACAGATTACAGCAGAGGCAGTTTTATAAAAGACACAATAAAGACAAGAGATGAAAGCATGTCTGCCCTCTCTGTGACATCGATCCACTCCTCAATGAGGAAGCTTCTCAAAGAAAGCCTAAAAAGAGAATGGATCCATCAAAGACAAACTTTCGCTCCTCTCCAGAGGTCATAAAGGTTAGTGCTATCAGGCGTACAAACTCATTTTATTTCACCTTTGATGTTGGTTGGAAAGTTGCACCTGGACACATGGTAAACAAGATAATACAAATTTGAACCCATTTTCTGAGGAACTAAAATGCAAAAACTCAGGAAAAATGGCTGAGTGCAAATACTAGGGAAGCCAATATTGAATATTTTTTTTCCAAAAAGTATTGCTGACTAGTTTATTATTTAAACCAAATTACTAATTTTCCTCCAAATGTCCCCAATCAATAAAATACTATATTATTTTACATTATTAGTGTTTAGCGTATATCTTAGATCCTTATACAGGAAACCCCCGACCTACGAACGAGTTTGGGACCTAAGAACCGTTCGCAGCTCGATTCTGCCATAGCTAGGGGGTGAAAATAGCGTCCCGTTCGTAGGTCCTTATTCCGTTCGTAGGTCGCGGAAATACCGCTAACGGACCGCCGTGCACACATTTAAGAGATAAGAGATAAGAGAGATAAGAGATTTATTTATTAACATTGCACCAGTTAATTAATACAACGTGATTATGTAACACAGTCGTCCAGAGAGGGAGAGTATGCAAGCTGCAGCATTTCCAAACACATGACATGTTCTTCTGCGCGGCCGCGCTCATCCGTCTCCGGATGAAGGTCAAACAGATATGGAAAAAGGAAAAACACAATAGGTATCATTTGTGATATTCAAAAAAAGAATCTATCAAAGATTGCCTTAAGACACTCTATGATAAAGTCCCAAAAACTCTATCAGCAATAAGCACAACCAGACAAGACATTGTTGCAGATTTGACGACATGCAAGGAGATCAAAAGAGTCTGTGAGCAGCACTTCAGATAACACAGTTCAGCAGTTGTTAACCTTGGCGCCTCCGAGCGCACTCCCAGAGACCTCTGGGGAGGGAGGGGGGGGGTCAGCAGTGTCTCTCAGCTTCACTCCAGGAGAATAGTTCCTAGCAAACGGCCTTCTTCTTTTCCAAGGTCGAGCAGAAACTAGATTAGATAGTTATTGTTTATCTTCAATCCAGGCCACAGTGTTCTTTTTGACTGCAGCCTTCCAGAGTCCAGGTGCTGTTCAGGTCCAAAATCGCCGAATCAAATGAGTTTCCGAAGCTACGAACCCCCATCCGTGCCCTGATTAATGCCGGGCGGCTGTAAACGAGTTCCAAAGCGCACCGCAGGTCCACGGTGGTCTACCGCTCCCATTGTGCGGTTCAGCTCGTACAACAGCTGGGTTGAGGAGCTCACAGCCCGGATCAGAGACTCTTGCTGATCAGGAAGTTTGGCCAGTGCGCCGATAGCTGCCGAAGTCTTCCTGATCTTCCAGTAACAGACAGCTCCGCTCACGCCAAAAAACAGAGCAGCTGCCACCAATATCCCAATAATCCACAAATCTTCCACGTCTTCGACAGACAAGACGGTCAAACACATGGGTTGCCACTGTCCCCAGGAGTCCATCATGTATCCGACAGCGTGCGTGTCAGAGGGGCAGGCCGCTTCTCCTGGCCCGGTCCGCTTCGTGGAAAAAATCTTATCTATAGATGAAACAGCCCAATTTATTAAATCCATCGCAAATTGGTTCGAGTGAGCGCTGAAGAGTCACGGACGAGACAAAAAGCAAGCAGGGAGGAGGAAAACTTAGGGAGGGTAGGAGCAAAAAGATATGCGACTTGCTTTGTCGAGAGCCGGAAGAGGATAACCGCATGAGACTGACATACTGGGCCATAAACATGCACAGAACTTTATTTACAAACACTTAGCTAACACATTACACCACACATTCATCCATAAACACCAGTACTGTAACTGTACAGCATGTACAGTAGTGTACTGTAATGTTAAACATTGCTATTCACATTTACAGAATAAATAAAAATATAATTTCTTACTTTGAGATGGTCAAAGCCGACATCTTAGGTTGCCATGCGTTGATGTTGTCGGGCCGAGCAGCGCGGCGGCCGGCGAGCGAACCACGGCAGCTGCTCGAGGCCTGTGTTAGCTTCTGCTAGCCAGGCCATGAGCTGGTGTTGGAGCGGCGGTGCGGCGCGATCGGCAATCAATCTGCAGCTGCTGCTCCAGCCTGAGACGTCCACAGAGCTCACAGAGCGATTCCAGATACAGTAGTAATTTATCCATATGAGGCAATCCTGGAACACACACAGTCCTCACATGGGGCTGCCGGGAGGACCGCGGGAGTCCTAAAATGGCTGCCAGGCATTTCCTGTCGGACCGGAAGTTGCGCAATCATTAAAAAAATACTATTTTTATTTAAAAATATTATTTATAAAGCCTTTAAAACAACCACAGCTGCAACAAAGTGCTGTGCACATGAAATTAATAACATTTAAACACACACACACAAAAAATATATATATATATATATTTTATTTTTTATATATTTTTTTTATATTTTATATTAAATTATTAAATATGATACTTTCCTAGGTCCGGGCGGCCGTAGGTCGTGGAGTCGTAGGTCGGGGGTTGGCTGTATACTGCTTTTTTAAAATACTTTATAGTTGTTGCTATGTTGGGTGTAAATGGGACCTTGGGTACACAATTTTGTTCAACCTCATATACCACATGGGATGAAATTACAATTAAGATCCTTGAACCTTGAATCCACAGTATTATTTTTATTCATTTTATTCTGAACAGTACACTTTGCTATTTACAAAAGACTTCAGAATAAAATGTAAAATACTTGCAAATTAAAGTATGAAATATGCTTTGAGGACTACTCAAAATCAACTGGTTTACAAGCTGAACCATAAGATGGAAGTGATTTGTGAGAATCGCAGGTCACCTGCGGCTTTGGAATGCGCCATGTTGAAAACAACCTCGGAGGGGCTTGTAAGCACGGACCAGTCAAATGCATCCTAATCCGGCCATTTCAGATCTTGAAAGTACCAGTAGGACTCAAGGCTGACAAGAAAAATCAGATTGCCTGAAGAAATTCGAGTGTCTTCCCCATCAACTTTCGATGGCACGTCATGAGCCTACCATGGTGACCATGGGTAATGGAGAATCAGGGTTTGATTCAGGAGAGGGAGCCTGAGAGACAGCTACCACATCCAAGTAAGGCAGTAGGCGCGCAAATTACCCACTCCTGACTCGAGTAGGTAGTGACATCAAATAACAATACAGGACTCTTTTGAGTAACTGAAATGAGTACACTTTAAATCTTTTAACAAGGATCCATTGGAGGGCAAGTCTGGTGCCAGCAGCCACGGTAATTCCAGCTCCAATAGCGATACATTACTCTATACAGAATGTAAGTGCAGATGTTTATAAAAATCTAGATGTACCAAGAGAGTACCCATCCCTCTCAGATACACTGCTGGCAGGGAAAAATGTTCACGTTTGCTCCAGTTGACTTTTTTTTTTTTAAACAGAAAACTAAAAATAATTCAAGACGAAGCAAGTATCCACTGTACGTCTGTTTGCCTGTGAGCAGAGCAAGCATGAATGTGTGTGTGTGTAGATAAAATGCATCAAAGTGGGACCAGTAGGGGTCATTGATGACAGAGAGGCAAATGAAGACAGACATGATGAAAGATGTGAGCCCATTTAAAAAGAATCATAGAGAGCAGAGCACAAACACACAGACGCTCACACAAACGGACAAAACGGACAACCAAGACAATCGGCCGACCTCTCTGTGGCATGATCGCTGCTCTGCGTGGTGAACCCATAGGCAGGAAAACGAGGAGGCTCCGGTAAAAGTAAGTAAAAGTATTTATTTACAAAAAGGAAACAAAATAAACAGCTGTTGGTGCAGCAACTTACTATGAGCAGAGTACTTGTAGAACACAGAGGGGATAACGAGCGTGAGAGCCCAAAAAAGACAGTCCACTGACACAACACCATGGGCTGGATATATACAGACATAGACGAGGTGAAATGACAGACACCTGCGGTGATCAGGAATAAACACAGGTGTGACAGTGATGGGTAACAGGAGGAGGATGGGCTGGTACACATGAGGGAAAGCACAACAAGCAGGACCAGACCCAGAAACCCTACACTCTGCAGCAGAGATCTGACCTGAGCTTAAATTCTAACTACCGTAATTTCCTCCGTATATGTCGCACCGCCCTATAAGTCGCATCAGTCCAAATATGTAAAAAAAAAAAAAAGTGGAAAAATCCATAAACATGTCACTTTGCCATATAGGTCACATTTATTATGCGTCACAGCTGACGTGTCGCATTTGTTACACATCACCATTGACAACCCGGAAACGTGAGTCGTGTTGTGCCAAAAATCAATACATAGTTCCCAGACATGTGACTAAAATTCTAGAATTCCGGAATTTCTGCCATTTTGGTAGGCAGAAAATGTTGAAGAAGAGCTATTTTGTAAGTTCTAACCTTTCAATTTCATATTTTTAACTATGCATTTCTTTTATTACTTATATCAAATATTGTTTTATAATTGCTTGTTTGAATTTGGTGCCTTCATAAGACGTGTTTAATGAAATTTATTTGAACTTTTTCATTTTGCTTTCCTCTGATAGCCATGTGAATTGATATTTTCCCAGCTATGAACCTTATCAAATAATATGTATTATTTTTGAAACACTGGGACTGTTAAGTTTTAATTATTTTGAATAAAGTAGTTTATCAAGTATCATCCATTATTTTTTTATACTTACACATTAAAAATGTTTCAATGATATTTTCAAAACCAACAGATGTTGGCATTTTCCTCCTGTTCAAGGTTGTCAACTCCAGCTCTGCGGTGGCACCTACTGTTCAACGGTGTGAATGACAACTTTTTAATTAAAAATCTACAGGTATATTTATAAATTATTAGTAAACAGTCTACATTCAATACAATAAGACGAATGGACAATTTGTCTTTCTTTCATTTTTAATTTAAATTACTTGAACACACAACTATTAAAATACTGTTGTAAAGGAGAAACAATTTGTACAAAATATTCATTCAGTAAAACATTTAGCAGTTTCAACAACAAGTTTCCACATCAACTGCTGACAGTTGTGCTTTACCTTTGGTGAAACTTGGAATATTCACCTCTGCACAGAATGGTTCCACACTGCCCTGTATGTTGAAACCACGATCAGCTAGTATGAGGTCACCTGGAAGTAGTTTCAACAGCAAACCACAGTTTTCAGTTATCCACTTGTCACTAGTCCTGCCACCCCATGCTTTGGACAGAAAAGACACTGAACCCTGCGGGGTGATGCCTATTAAAAATTTCAGTGTTTGAATGTTTATAGTTTGACCACGTCTGTGCACGTACCAGTAAGTTTTTAGGCCTCTGAATAAAAACTTCAAAGCAGTCAATTATAACAACAGTTCTTTGTCCAAAATGTTTTCTAAATTCCAGAGGCATGGTTTTCCTCAGTTCATCACGCTGTGGCCAATACAGCACCTTTTTAAGACGTGCATATAAAATCTGGATGACAAACAGAAATGTCCTGGAAACCGTTGAGGTAGAAGTTTGAAAAGCCAAGTCTTGCACAGGGCAGTTTAGTTTAAGACTCATCAGGGTCATCACAAATCATTCGAATTGACCAAAATGAGTATTTAATTTAGGAACTGGTATGTATGCCTTTACATGACCAAATACACTCATCAACATGAGGAATGATGGGAGGCCTGTGTAGTATCTTACTTTGAAATTATTATTCTCAAAGCTTTTTACATTTAATTGAAAATTACTTAGCTGATTTCATAATGTAATATTTTCTGTTCTTAACGACTGCAGTTCAAACTGAACCTGACTTTCAGAAACAGGTGTATATTCTGTCCAGTGATTTGCACCCTGGACCGTTTCACACACTGGAACTGCTTCCTGCACTTCAGGTTGGTCAGGTTCAGAGACTGCACCGAGTTCTAGGACAGCCTGCGCACACTGGAGATGTTCCTCTGAGCGAACTCGTTCTTTCACTCGTCTGTACCTATAATTAAGATAAACATAAATGTTTATATATGTATACAGATATATATGTTTGCGTCTAGGTAATAAGACAACAACTTTTCTGCTGAAAAGAAATCACATTACTGTACTACAGCAAACATTTTTACAAGTTAAAAATTACATATTTATAAATATTCAAATATCAAAGTAACAATATGTTTTTAATTAATATTACAATTATTAAAAGTGACATTAATTTGTATACCTGTTCATCTTAGACTCCGATCTTTGATGTTCCTTAGCTGCCTTTGTGGGAGTGAGCACCAGTCAACTTCAGTAGGAGCCCAGTCTGGGTTTGACCTGTCGTACATGTGTGCAGCCGTCCTGAACAACATAAAAAAATTAACAGAAGCAATTATTCAAATGTTGGAAGTTATACCCAAAACATTACTTTTTAATGTAATATTTTCTGAACAGACACATTCCCAATGCTTTATTCATACATGAAAACAAAAGGGAACCAAAATCAAAACAATGACAATGTCGCAGTGTTCAAATATTATCTATTTGAAATATAATGTGTATGTATAAATACACCGTGTACGTATACTGTATACAGTACATACAGCATTACCGTATATACTGTGTACTCTCAGCTCTGCATGTACATACTGTGAACTCTCAGTTACTGCCACATCAAATTTTAGCTCAAAAACTGTCAGTGATATAAACATTTTTGTTTCCAATATATTCAGGTAGCGATAGGAGCCATCTTAAATTGAGTTACAGCAAACCCTCGACCTACGTCACCTGCGACCTACGGCAACTCAGACTTACGATTTTATCATATTTAATAAAAATATGATTAAAAAATAAAATAAAATTATTATTTTTTTTTTTTTGTGTGTGTTTAAATGTTATTAATTTCATGTGTATAGCACTTTGTTGCAGCTGTGGTTGTTTTAAATGGCTTTATAAATAAAGTATAATTATTAATATTACGTTTTTATTACAATTTTATCGTATTTACGCAACTTCCGGTCGTTTCCGGTCGCCATTGCGGTCAATGGAGCTCCGCCATAGATGCTCCTGTCAGCTGGCTCTAGAGGACTGTGTGTCCGATCAGGGTTGCCTCATACGGATAAATTTGCTGGAAACACTCGGTCAACTCTGTGGACGTCTCAGGCCCGGAGAAGCAGCCGGCGATCGCCCCGCGATCGCTCCCACAACGCCGCCCGACATGCTAACGACAGCAGCTAACAGAGCAGCTAACACAGGCGAAGACACCGAGCCGACATGCCGCGGAGGGGCCATCTGCGGCCGGGAGCTCGCCGCAA
>JBBPBX010082160.1:0-15796 GCA_038048925.1 Garcialebias charrua | reverse complement strand
TATATATATATATACAGGTAGTCCGTGATTTACGAGATTTTCGTCTTACGAGATAGTCGTAGTAACGGACCTCGCTCGTAAGTCGGGGATTACCTGTATTGTTAAACTGATGATGCATGCAGTATTTCGCGGTTAACCCTTCTAAATGTTACCTTTAAAAGCCTTACTGTTACATTTTTAATACACCCTCAGACCAATCAGTTGTTAGTTGATTAACAGTCTGATGTTTGCTTTTATTTTTTCCAAACAAGTTTATATTTACAGGCTCTCGTTGCTCTTATTGTTCTTCTTTCAACTTGTTTGATTGAAATGTTGTCATCAAGTAAAAAAAAGAAAAAACAAACAACTTTTTATAAAAATAAAATGATCTCTTTTAAAGTTTTCATTCATGTTCTACACATTTTTACATCTTTTTAGACTCCGGTAGACTCATCATACAGTTGTAGACCGGTAATACCGGCGCGCGGTAACTCATTGTTTTTCTTAACCAAACTAGAGAGTCACCAATGCTACCAGAAATAAAACAAACTTATCATTTCATTTATATATTTGCACACAGAACTGTTGCCTATCTTCTGACATCTGGGTATTTCCCACTTCCTTGTCAGCACAAATACTGACCGTTGCAAAAATGTTTCCTCTTTCATTCCATTTGTTGCTTAAGTGTGTTGGCACGCAGTTAAATCCTGCAGAAAGTGTTAAACTGTGTCTGTCACTTAGAGCCATCTTTCAATAAAAAAGTAGCTCTTTCAGTATTTTCCCCTCAATTTAAAAAAGTTGGTTTTAATATTCTGATGCATGCTCAATAATTCAGGTAGAAAAATCTAATGGTTTCAATATTTTAATAATTGTTTTGTTCATGGAAAAAACACTTTAAAGAGCTCTGTTCTAAAGCAGGCGCTTTAACGCAAAATACTTTCAAATGTGATTTAGAGATTATTAGGATTACAGCTGTGCAAAAAGACTCCTAAGAACACACAGTTTTAAGCTAAATTTTGCTTGATTTTTACCTTCATTATCACCCTACTACAACAACACAGTTTGAGCACATTTAATCTTGTTAGCAGAATGAACCAATACACGTATTTTAATTAAACTACCAGAAAGCAATCAATGGATATGCTGCTATAATTTGAGCCAACCTAATAAAATATGGCCATCACAGCCATTCATCTAAAAAAAACACACAGAAATGGCCACAAATTATGCAAATTTAAAGATACTGAACTTGAGTTTATTAATCCCTCGCTACTTTGTGGTTTGACTTTCGCGGACACCTTCTTTTGCAGTTTTTGAACATTGTCAATTTCAATATTACTCACTTGATTGGGACGGTACGGGATAAAAAGTTACAGAGAAAAAATACTTCGGACAGGCCCCGCCATTTTGTAGTTTTCTTTCAATAAGCCTACACTGTAAGGCCAGTCAAAAGAACTACACTACCCAGAAGCCAACACTACTCATAAACCAACAGTGCTTCTGGCCGCTGCTTTCTTGTAGTTTTCTTTTAATAAGCCTGCAGTGTGTTGCCAGTCAAAAGAACTACATTACCCAGAAGCCAACACTACTCCTAAGCCAACAGTGCTTCCGGACGCTGCTTTCTTGTAGTTTTCTTTCAATAAACCTACACTGTGTCACCAGTCAAAAGTTATACACTACCCAGAAGCCAACAGTGCTTCCAGACTAGGGCTGGACGATATGGCCAAATTTTTTATCACGATATAGTTCTTAATTTCGGTCGATATCGATATAATTCGATATCGATATAAACAATATAAAAGCCTAAAAAAACTATAAACTATACAAATAAATTGATGTTCACCTTGTATTTGTATTTAGCCTCCAAAAAGATGGAAATCACCATCAAATAAACATAAAATTCTCAACCCAATAATTCTGTCGGGTCATGGACAGTTTTTTTATAGAAACGTTTCACCCTCCATCCTCCATCCAGTTTCCAGATGACCCAACTGAGAATTATTGGATTTGGTACCTGGATTATTGAGCATGAACTTTCTTGGCATAAAATTCTCAACTGTGTCAATATTAATAGTTTTAACTTTAAACAAGAACTTTAAAATTTACAGCATTGAAATTCATAGTTAATTAAATAAAACTTTTGGGTGTCGTTATTGATGAGAAGCTGACATGGAAATCTCATGGAAATTACTTAAGAATAAAAATAACAAAATCAATTACATTATTGTATAAAGTAAAATAGTTTTTGAATGACAAAGTTTTGAATATATTGTATAATGTAATGATTGTTCCATATTTAATCTGTTGTATTGAAGTTTGGGGAAAAGCATGCAAAACTTTTACAAATCCTATTTTTATTTTACTAAAAAGAGCTGTAAGAATTATTATTAGGAAGTGCTATGGTCACCCAACAAATATATTATTTCATCAATTGAAATTATTAAAATGTTATGATTTGGTTGAACATAGTATTTTACAAGTCATGTATAAAACTAAAAAAAATATTACCCCCAAATATTCAATTACATTTTGTTTAAAAAGTTATTAAACCCTGAAGGGAATGTAAATGTTTGTAAAATCTTCATTTAGAACTAGTGTGAAGGAGCTGAGTTGTAAATCAGGAAACAGGATTGTGTTGACTTGATATCATCATAAACATTTATAAAACTATTTATATGTTTTAAAAGATGATTAAATCAAAGTTGTTGGGAAGGTGTGGTGCAGGTGAAGTGAAGGTTGTTGTTTGTAGTTATTTTGTATTTTTTAAACAAGGGGCAGATATTATAACACTATTTTCGTCTTTCTGCACCTTTTCATTCAGTGTTTTTCTTTCTTTTTATTCTGATGAATCTGTTTTATTTTCAATAAAAAAAACATGTCGCGCTGGGGCTGTTTGTTTACGTCGTAGTTTCAGGGAAACGTTGGCTCAAACTTTATTCTTCATCTTCTGACTCTCATCATATTCTATCGAGTGGAAACTCTTCAGATTAAACAAGTAGATGTTTCCACAGCTAGTTAGAACGACTCTCCGTCACGTTTTGAAAAATAAAGAAACCGAGTAGGACTCGCTGCAGAAGAAGCCTGCAGTTTAACAAAACCGAACTACGTCCACACCGACGAATTAGTCTTTCCTCTCATCAGTGATGTCGTCTGCTTTCTCTTCGCTTGTGAAACTTTGTTCAGTCACATTCTGACGGTCATGAGCACTCGTTTTGAAGCGAAAACAACACGCTTTGGAGACTAGCTTAGCTTTTAGCCTGCTACCGCTAACGTCTGCTGCTGGAGTGAGCGCTGCGTAAAGCCCGAGATACACTGAAGCAGACTCCGTACGCGCGTATACGCGCGTATACGCGCGTATACGGAGCCGCTGCTACACTCGGCTTTCGTTCTCGCGTAGATTCTCGTGTTTTCGCTCCAAATTCTAACGTCATTTCCTCCGTACCGTCACTTCCGATCGTCACTTCCGCTAGTTTTTCGCTCCAAACGCTCGCGTTCTCCTTGTTGTAATATGAGCAGCTGAGCACGGAGTGCTTTTCCTGCAGCCCACAGCCCACCACAGCCCACCAGGGAATATATAAAACATCGCGCACCCAGGTAGGACCTGAATTCATTCATTTCATTCATCGAGTGAACGGAGGAAGAAGCGGTTACTTGACTTTAGGCAAAAAAACAAAAGAAAAGGCCCGATCAGCGATAAAAAAGAGGAATTTATTTCATTTGTGTAACATACAAAACAGTCCGGCGCCGGGGAAGTTTAGGTCAGACACCGCGCATCGCGTATGCGAATCGCGTATGCGTAGTAAAAAAATACTTTTGCGCGTACTTGCCCTGAGGGGCTACGCGGGGCTACGCTGCGTACGGGGCGTACGTACGCTGCGTATTGGCGTATCGTGAGGACGCTCGAGTGTATCTCGCCCTTAACAACGACGTCACCACGCACGTTTTGTGTCACAGCCTTTTCTGTCCGGGCGCGTTGTTGAAGCAGCCGCTTCAGCCCGAACAGAAAGAGAAAAACGTCAGTGAAAAGTTGTAAAATCCTATCGAAACATCGAAAATATGCTTAAACTTCATATCATCGTTATTGAATAAAAGTATATTGCGATATTTATCGTTATTGAATTATCGTCCAGCACTATTCCAGACATTGCCTTCTGCCAAATGGAGGTTATGCAACACAAATCTATGCTATCTATGAAGCTCACAGAACTGGCAGGAAAGTCACAAATAATTCTGAAGCTTCATGAAGCTCCATTAACCACGTGCACGTCAACCTAGACGGGGCCGTGGGCTTTGTCACTGCAGGGTAGTTCTGCTGAACCGGAACCGAGTCGGACCGGAACCAAACTGCTGGTCTACGGAGCTGGTGAGTAACATTTTGCAGTACTGTACGCATGTTGGTAAAATTACGTATGTTTAAGAATTTAGAACATTGCAAGAATGTGGGAAGGGTTTAAAAAGCCTTAAAATATATACGTAAAAATACATATAAATACTAAAATAAATATAGCCTTGCTACTTCACAGTTTTCCGCCTATCGCGAGGGTGTGTGGAACGTAACCTCCGTGATAATCAAGGGACTACTTCAAGGCAAGCACTGACGTGGCTTATGAGATTTTACAAGGTTACTGGTTTGATCAAACCAGAGCTACCACTGACCTCATCCAGTTTGCACTACAGTTTGCTCATTCAGTTTGCACTACTTCTTATATTTGCACTAATGTTTGTATTACATTACTGCCCATACTACTGTTTACATTCACTGTTTACATTTATTAATACTGTTTACATTTATTACTACTGCTTTACATTTATTATTACTGTTTACATTTACACTACTTTTATCTACACTACTGCAGATACATATACAGCATTCTCTGACTAGCCTTATCTAAGGATGCCAAATGTGCCTTATGTGCCTTACTTCATATGCCACTTTGCCTATATACCAACATCAACTACCTCATACATATACATGTACTGTGTACATTAACTCATATGCTGCTGTGCCACTCTTTGCAAATGTCAACGCTAGAAACTTCAGTTTATTTTATAGATATACGTTTTATACTTTTTATACTACTATGCAAAAACTCAGGACAGTATTACACTTTTATTATTTCATTTTATGCTTATGTTCATTGGGTGTTTGGTGTTTTAGGGGTGTTTGGTGTTTCAGTGTTGGTGTAAATTTTCATACTTTTATACTATTATGAAAAAACTCAGGACAGTGTTACACTTTTTTTACTATTTTATGCTTATGTTTATTAAATGTTTTAGTGTTTAGTGTTTAGATGGTTACTGTTGCACCGAGGGACTGAGAGAAACGCAATTTCGGCCCTGTGTATGTCCTGTACATATTGCAGTTCTGACAATAAAGTTGACTTTGACTTTGACTTTGACCCATCTCATCATAAGAAGCTCTTCATCTAAAACTCTGCCATAAAAGTTGGCAGGTATCCTTTTAAGGAACGCTACAACCTTTTAATCATCTTTTCTTGCTGTGTGTCATTGAGGCTGCTCTCCCTCCAGTGGCCTCAGGTTTACAAGATGTTTCACAACCTAAAGTGTGCTGACGGACAACACAAATATGCTCATGCACAAACACAGTGCAAAGATTACGTTTGTCATCCTCTGCTGTATGCCCGAAGGAGCTGGGCGTCACGGCAACCAAACACAGAGGAGAAAAATCTTTGCGCTGCCTGGCCAAGCATCCTCTTGGCAGCCACGCTAAAACTCATGAGAAAAACAAAGTTCCCCATCTGCGTGATTTAGTTCTCAAGGAATTCATGTCAAACAGAGACATTTCTCAGGGTGCATACCAAACTGTATTAGAACCATCTGGTCTAACACGGGGCTGCAAACAGCTCTGAATCCAAACAGGAGGAAAAAATGGAAGTTTGCATTGGCTATTTTTTTAGCTAATGCATGTGCACACTTTACTGTATATGCATTTGAGTGCATCTTTTATGAGCTTTCTGTAAAGTCCTAATGTGGAACTTCTCTCATTTCCTCTGTTGCTGCTGCAGAAAGATGCATGAAGTTTTCCTGAGCAAGACGAAGGTTAAAAGTTTATGTAACTCTGTTGGAGATTCAGTCATGCCTGAGCAGATAAGTCAATGACCCTCTCCCAGCTCTCCCACGACTGCGCTGACACCAGTCCTGTTTACAAATTCCATGAAACTGCACAAGAATCCTAGAAAAACTGGACACACTGGTAAAATGAAGTCCCTAAAACAAAGGCAAAGCACGGCATCTGGTATGTGCACCTATTTAACTTGTACATTTTATGGTATTATTCCAGCATACAGTATACAGTAATTACAGTTTAGGTTGGATACAATTAAAACTCAAAACCATTAGAGCCCATAAATGAGGCAGAGAAAAGAGATGGTGAAAAATGATCATTTATTACAGTAAAAATCAGAAGTCAGCCAATGCCTGGTTATTTCACCTGCAGCATGAAAGTGACTGTAAACACCCAGCAGTTTTAAATATCTAAGCCTTATTTTAGCAGTGTTACTAAATACGTTTGAATGCCTGGTTATTTTCTTTACTGGTAGCATCCCTGTGAGTCTGGAAGAGGCCGAGAGACGTTGTGGAAGGCCCACTGCAACAGGCCATCAACGGAGCTCTGCTGAGAAAAGAAAAAATAAGCAACAAAAAAAAATAATAGATTTTGCACACAGACTCACAACCAGTTGTCACACTGCTAACCTTTGCAGAACTTACAGAAGACTCTTATTAAATATACTGTTTTCTGTGTTTTTCTAAGGGAACACTTTTTTTCAAGCTGCAGGTTTACTTGTTACGGAGCCACTAAAGGGACATGGGGAGAAAATAAAAATAAAAAATCCTGAGAAACTAAGTCGGGATCCTGATTTGATTTGATTTGATTTGATGTTTATTCATTCATTTTAAAAGAACAATACAGTACAAGACAGTTTCATCAGATACAAGATTACAAGTAGGATAAAATGAAGGGAGCAGAAAGAAGATGAAATCTTATTATATCTGCCCCTATTTCACAGTTTGTTCAACCAATGATAACTTTCAAGCAACATCACAGAATGAATAGTTCTACCTATTTTCCTAACTGTAATACACAAACTACATCACAAAATGAATAATTCTACTTAATTTTCCTGACTGTAAAACATAAACTAGATCACAAAATGAATAATTCTACTTAATATTTCTAACTGTAATACACAAACTACATCACCCATAATTCTAATTAATTTTCTAATTCTAATTTTTTTTTTTTATAATTTTATTTAATTTTCCTATTTTTTTTTTTTTAAATTAATTTTCCTAACTGTAATACACAAACTAGATCATAAAATGAATAATTCTACTTAATTCTACTTAATTTTTCTAATTGAAATACACAAACTAAAAGATGGCACAACATCAAGATGTTCACAAAATGAATAATTCTACTTAATTTTCCTAATTGTAATACACAAATTCATCACAAAAATGAATAATTCTACTTAATTTTTCTAACTGTAATACACAAACTGCTTCATAAAATGAATAACTCTACTTAATTTTTCTAACTGTAATACACAAACGTACCGTACATCATAAGTACAACATAATTGTAATACACAAACACGCAAGATTACATCATATATAGTTTTTGAGCAAGTCCTTTTTGACCTTTTTCTTAAATGTATACATTGATTTTTCATTTTTAACATCACTCTCCAGAGCATTCCACAATCGAATTCCCTGAATTGAGGTAGACCGTCCTTTTAAGCTGGTTCTGAATTGTGGTTTGATGAATATCTCTGTCCCTTTGAGATTGTAATAACTTTGTCTTTTTATAAAATTTCTTTGGATATTTAAAGGTAATGTGTTATTATGAGCCCTATACATAATTGATAAAATACTATATTCTACCAATTCCTGGAATTTCAATAAGTTTAGTTGAATAAACAAGGTGTTTGAAGGGTGAGTGAAATGTTTTCTGGTGATTACTCTTACAGCTCTCTTTTGTAAAATAAAAACAGGCTTTGTAATAGTTTTGCATGCTTTTCCCCAAACCTCAATACAATAGATTAAATGTGGAGCAATGATTGTGTTATACAACATATGTAAAGCTTTATCAATTAAAAAATCCCTGACTTTATACAGTACTGCAATTGCTCTAGCTAGTTTTTTTTAATAGAATTTACATGATGTTTCCATGTCAGTTTGTCATCAATGATAACACCCAGAAACTTCACTTCACTCACTTTACAGATCACAACATCTTCAATTTCAAATGGATCGTCATCAACAATTCCCTTTTTGTTACTGAAAATCATGTAGTTAGTTTTATCTAAATTCAAAGATAATTTGTTTAATTTAAACCAAGTTTGTATTTTTATAAATTCTGTTTTCATCATATCCAAAATCTGTTTTATGTCATTACCCGAACTGAAAAAAGTGGTGTCATCGGCAAAAAGAACACATTTAAGTAGTGCTGACACATTTACCAAGTCATTCACATATAAAATAAACAACTTTGGTCCAAGCACAGAACCCTGAGGAACTCCACAAGTGATATCACGGAGGTCAGATCTAACATCATTTATTTGCACAAACTGTTTCCTGTCCTTCAAATAGCTAGATACCCACTGTAATGCTGGTCCTCTAATACCATATTTATTTAGTTTTTCAAGGAGAATGGTGTGGTCAATGGTATCAAATGCTTTTTTTAGATCAACAAAAACACTAACACAGTACTGTTTATGATCGACAGCATTAGTTATTTGTTCCATTAAATCCATGAGAGCCATTGACGTAGAGTTTTTTTCTCTAAACCCATATTGACTGCTACTTAAAATGTTTTGTTTATCAATAAATTGATCCAATCTGGACACAAATAGTTTTTCTAGAATCTTTGAGAACTGTGGTAATAAGGATATTGGCCTATAATTATTGAATACACATTTATCACCATTTTTAAAAAGAGGAATTACCTTTGCTACTTTCATGTTATCTGGAAATATTCCTGTTGAAAAAGATAAATTGCATATATATGTACAGGTAGTCCCCGATTTACGAGCGCTCTGATCTACGAGGTTCCAGACTTACGAGCTGGCGAATTTTTGGAAAAAACGCAAAAAATACTGAGTTTTCATGTGTTTTTTCACCACAGTTCGTTAGCTAAACATGTTGACACACGTTTCCGATCATTTTTATGCACTCATAAGCAGTTTTTTGATGAAAAACGAGTGTTTGTAGTCGCGCTAGCGAAACCGTTCCAATTTACGAGCGAAATTCCGGATTTACGAGAGACATGGCAACCGTTCCGAAATACGAGATTTCCGGTTTACGAGCGCCTCGTTGTAACGGATCTCGCTCGTAAATCGGGGACTACCTGTAAACGGTTCAATAACATAACTTATTATTTCCTTTACGAACATCATATCCATGTCCACCCAGTCTTTTGATCTCTTGTCTGAGAGATTTTTTTACCATTTTCATAATTTCCTCTTTGTTAGTTCCACTAAGAAAAATACTGTTGGTGCAACTTTTAATTGAATGACACACCTTATTATCTACTTTTGGTATTTTAGCTGCAAGGCTTGATCCAATATTTACAAAATATTGATTAAATTCATTTACGATATCATTCTCATCATGTATTTCTTTGTCATCTTTCACAAAATATTTTGCAATGTTCGTTTTTGCTTTATGACTTTTTAGAACATCATTTATTACTCGCCATGTTGTTTTAGTGTCACCATTGCTCTTGTTTAATAAATCACTATAGTATTCTTTCTTGCATCTTCTTATAATCATTACCAATTTATTTTTATATTTTTTATATTTTTCTTCAGCTTGTTGTGTTCTCGTTTTTAAGAAACATAAATACAAGTTATTTTTTTTTTACAAGCATTTCTCAACCCTTTAGTCATCCAAGGTTGGTCAACAATATTTCTTTTTCTACGATTTCTTTGCACACAATTCTTTTCATACAGAGCTTCTAAAATGTTCATAAATTCATCATATGATCTGTTAACATCATCAATATACACGTCCTTCCAGTTTTGCTTCTGTAAATCATCTTTTAATTGATCCATAGCTTTTTTTGATGTGTTTATTATTTTTTTCTTAATTGTAACTTCTTTTGTAATGTTTTGATCATTTCTGTAGATAGTGAAAACTGGTAAATGATCACTTAAATCAGTTGTTAAGATACCACCTGTCATATCCCCATTTGTTATATTTGTGAAAATGTTGTCAATTATCGTAGCACTATGAGTTGTAATTCTTGTTGGTTTTGATATTAACGGATAAAGATTTAAACTATACATTGAATTTAGAAATGTGCTGATGTTATTTGAATCTGTTTTATTTCCCAGGTCAATATTAAAGTCTCCGCACAAGAAAACTTTTTTATTTAAACTCTTTTCCAGTAGTTGTATGATTTTATCGGTGAATATTTCTATATTTGATCCTGGTGATCGATATACACAACTTATGGATATGTTTTTAGCATTTTCGTTTAATATTTCTATTGTTATTATTTCCATAAGATTGTCAACAATTATTGACATTTCTTTAATTATTCTACACTTTATTTCATTTTTGACAAATAGAGCTACTCCACCACCTTTTTTATTGTTTCTGTTTAAATGATATAATTCATATCCTTCGATGTGAACATTATTTTTGTTTTCATCATTAAGCCATGTCTCTGACAGTGCTATTAATGTAAAAGTTCTGTTTAACTGTTTTAAATAATCTGTTATTTTGGATATATTTGCATTTATACTTCTACTATTGATGTGAATAATAGAGAGATCTCCATTTGTTATATTGATGTTATTAAACTTTTCTTCATTATAGTATTCACAGTCTTTTATAGCAGGATAAAAGTTTGCATCAACCATATCTTCAACATTATATATTTTGAATTCTGAGTCTTCGTTTGTTGCTGTCATGTTTTAATCTATTTGTTTGTTTGTTCATTTCTGTTAATTTTGTGTATGAACATGTGATAGTGATTGGTGATTTGTCATTTTTGAGCTCATTTGAATGTTTCTAAGTCTTTCAGTTCTTTTATTATTTTAGGATGAGAATTTTCATCTACTTTGATCCAGATGTTTCCGTTTCTTGTCCAAGTTTTTTTTATTTTTTCCTCCTTTTTCAACAACCTTGCTGCATGTGCAATGTTTGCGTTTTTTTTAGTTAGGTGTTCATTCATGAAGACCCTAGTTTTTGCGAGTTTCTTTGACTGCATCATTACCCTGTTTCTTTGATTCCTTCCAATGAATCTCACGACTACTGACGGTTTAAGTTTGTTAGCTCTATTGGGCAGTGTGTAACAGGTGGAAATGTCATCACGTTTAATGTCAATGCCTTTGTCACTTAAGAAAGTGACTACCTGATTCTCCAGAGACTGCAGTTGTTCTGGTCGTCCTCCTTCACTCGTGTTAACGCCTTTGGTTACATCAGCCGATGACCAGCGTTTAAGTTCGAGTCCAGAAATGACCATGTTTTCGCCTCTTATGTATTGTTCCATGTCCTCACACTTTTGTTCCAATTGAGCTAATCGTTCTTCTCTGATGACCTCCTGAGCTTTCATTAGTTTCATCTCCTCAACCAGTTGATTAAAGTTTTTTTGATCAGCTCTCAAACTTGCAACTTCCGCAGTGAGAACGTTTACTGCATTTTTCAATTCCTCCATTAACTCCAAATTTTTATCCACCGATTTTTTACTCGCCGACTCCTGTTTCTGCTGCTCCGATTTATTTTTTTTACTAGGACTCATCACGCCTGCTTCTTCTGATCTGGATACAGAAAATCACTGTTCCACAGCAACTCGCTCGCCGATCTGCTCACGTCCGCAGCAACTCGTTCGCTGCTCTGCTCCCATCCGCAGCAATTCGCTCGCTGCTCTGCTCATGTCCAACAGTAATCAGCTTGCTTCCCGTCCAACAGCTACTCGATCGTTGCTCTGCTTCAGATCAGCAGTTAGTTCAGAACTCACGTTTCAGCAGCCTGCAGCAATCCCCTGGCTCGCCCACGGCGCACGGCTCAGCTCGAAGCCCCAGGTGGCGTCCACGGCTCACGGCGCTCGGCTCAGCTCGAAGGTGGCGTCCACGGTTCACGGCCCACTCGTGGCTCTCGGATCAGCTCGAAGCCCCAGGTTGCGTTCACGGCCCCCTCGTTGCGCTCGGCTCAGCTCGAAGCCCGAGGTGGCGTTCACGGCTTTCGGCTCTCACGCCAGCCTGTAGCAACAGTCCCAACTCCGTGGTGTTTTTCCGCATTAGCCTTTATCAGCAGCACATGGCTAGCGTTAGCTTGTAGTCTGAAGCCACCACTCCCAGCTTTGTTGTTTTCTTTCGCTGCAACAAAGCACCTCCAGCGTGCCGGCCCGCGTTTCTTCGTAACAACCAGCGTATTTTTCCGGTTTATTTGTTAACGAAGCCCGCAGCTCCGCAGCTACGGCACCCGGTTACGGTGACCCAGCTCGGTTAGCTTTGATTAGCCCGGTAGCTACGCTTGGCTAACTCTCGGCAAAAACTCACGGACATGTTGGCTTGTAGATTCATAATTCTGGATCGCATGCTCCAGTCCAAGTTCCGCAGCTTTTTCAGAGCTCCTCTCTGCACATCCAGCGCTAAAAACTGCGAGTACAAGCTCTCCAAATACTCCTTTTGGAGGTACTGGCAGGAGCCCGACTACAAACGTCCACTCTGCTCAGCCGCCATCTTGAAAAAAAATAAAAAATCCTGAGAAACTAAGTCGGGATCCTGAGAAACTTTCTCGGGATCCTGAGAAACTAAATGTTAGCTTGCGTGTAGAATCTAACAATTTGGTAAAAATTTACATTTTAGAATTAGTTTTTAGTCGGGATGTGCTAACCGCTTGAATAGCGTTCTTTTAAGAGACAAATGGATGTAGTTAGACAGTTTAGATGGCTTTTATTGAGTTTTCTAAACTTTAGAGAAATCTCCGTTTTTCTTGTGGGTTCAAATTGTACTTCGACTCAATGCAGCACCTGGAAATGACGTCAAAAGTGGGCTGGTCGCAACGGCGTGCGTCACCACTTTCGGCGAATCAGCGCTCGCCTTACAGATACGACTGTGTAACTGACAAATCACAGCTCTCGTTTCATCCAGCTTCTTGTTTCATCCAATCACAGCTCGTAAACAGACGTGATTGACACGTAGCTTTTACGTTAGCTTAGCACAGCAGAACACAACTTTACGGACTCTTTACAGCTCATAAACGCTCCACAACCATAGCAAAAATTTCTGGAATATGGCGGCACCACACAACACAAGCCAACTGAGCTTCCTCAGTAAGAACAGCTATTTTAAATCGTTGAAACTCAACAGACATCGATCAGCTTCAAGCAACTTTAAGAAACTAAGTCGGGATCCCAACTTAGTTTCTCAGGATCCCGAGAAAGTTTCTCAGGATCCCGACTTAGTTTCTCAGGATCCCGAGAAAGTTTCTCAGGATCCCGAGAAAGACTTAGTTTCTCAGGATTTTTTATTTTTATTTTCTCCCCATGTCCCTTTAGGGGCTCCGTAACTTGTGACTCCTAGAGTTTCTAAAATAAGAATGGGAAGTAGCACTTTCAATTACCATAACAGGGTCCTCAATTTTATTATTATTATTTTTTTTTTTTCGTCCAACAGGTTGACAAATCTTGTTTAGTTTTAGGACTAGGCTTAAAACTTTCCTTTTTGATTAATTTTACTTAAATAATTTTGGGTTTCTTGACCTATCCCTTAGTTATGATGCTGCTGGACTGCTAGAGACAAACTGACCACACTTCCTCAATCTGCTGCTGTCTTTACTCTCTATTCTCCATGTTTGTTTTGTAATTATTTGTATCATTAACATGTTTTGAACCTCCACCCCCCATAGAAACTACACCTGGACCAGTCCTTTCATGTCTCTTTCTTGCCTCAAACTCCAGCAGCACTTCATCACGGGCCCAGTTCTGCTAAAGGATTTATTTCCTGTTAAAAATTAGTTGTTTCTTTCTACTGTCGCCAATGTGCTTAATTATTTTTGGGGATTGTGATATCGGCTGTCTTCCTTAGACAACTAACTGGCATTTCATAAAATGCCGTATGCGAATGTGTTGTAACGCAAGAGGAAATTAAATGACTAATTTGAGTAGAATCTGGATCTGAAATGGATTTATGATATTATCTTTTTAATGTGCGGCTCTAAGTTTACTGTACTTTTATTGTGAATTGGTGCTAAACAACTAAACTGAATTGAATTGAACTGAGGAGTTATTGTATTTTTATTCAAACACAGATGGCTCAAAGTTGAAATGTTGAAACTTGAAGTGTTTAATGAAGAAAACTGTTTTGTTTTTCTCACCAGAAAGTTTGAGCTTAAAATGTTATGGAGTTACTATACAGTAAAGGTGTTAAAATTTCGGCCATCAAAATACAAATGAGCGATAACTGTCACATTTTTCCAAGTATAAAAACACAGGTAAACAACAGATCTGTCCATTTTCAAACCTACTGCGACCAGTTGGGTCTTTTATTTTGAAATTTCCTGTCACTTTCTTGATTTTCACAATCAGCTTCAGCTGAAGCAGCAACAACTTCAGTGCTGGGAAAATATATCTTCTCAATGTTGACACCTTATATTTGTAAAGTGAAAACGTGTTCTTAAAGTGGATTTAACGAGTTAAAAGACAGAAACCTGATTATTTTTAAGTGTTTGCTGTTTTGGTCAGCCAGGCATCTTTGCACACATATTGCTTGAGCAACAATAATGCATTTTTCTGATTTTTTTATTATTATTATTATTATTTACTCTGGTACAATACTGGCTATATACATTTTAATGAATGTTGCTGTAATCCAGAATGACACATCACTTATTGATTTGCAGGAAAGGCTACATCACAACCCCTCCTCTGTGTGATAAGATGAGCCTTCATGTGCCTCACATGCATTAGGCCCATCTGAAACACATTTACATCAGTGGCCTCACTCACGTCTCCCAGGATGGAGTCAAGTTCATCTTTATTGACCAGTGGCTCAGCGTTGGGGGCGCTCTGATCTTGACTGAGTGTGTTCTGGACCGCCGGTGCAAGCTGAACATGTGGAAACAAACAGGATTACAATGCAGAATATTCAGGATGTTTCTCTTTCAGTGTGTTTGTTGGAGATGTGAGCAGACACACCTGCAGGCCTCGGAGCTCGGCCTCTTTCTCTGCAGAGCTGCCCCACAGCCGGCAGCAGGACGAGCAGATAGATCTGCCCCTGGGGAACACACGAGCGCTGTAAGTGAGTCAGCGCTGCGGTGGATCACGTTTCCATCAATCAATATGCACTTTGAGGGTTACAGAGAGAGAGCTTCAAACCCTTTCAGCTGGCAAATTATACTTGAGTTGGGCTCTTCATGAAAAAAAGAATATGAACTCTTTAACACTGTGAACATTAAAGGCCTAGCATGCTTTGAAGGATTGTAGATCATGGGAGACATCTTGAATTGGATTGACAATTAAAGTTAATCAGTTCTGGATGTACTTTGTACATGCAAAAATTACTTTATAAAAAGTTTAATTAAAATTAGCCCAATTATTCATAAGATTGTTTTGCTAACAGACAAACAGGGTTGACTCCAACATTTGTTGCTTGTTTTAAGCAAAACTTTTGCACAAACAGAAACAACTGAGGCACATTTTGCACATGACTCATCTACATACCACATTTGAGCTGAATATCTGTAAAAGTGACTGAATTATAGCGTTTTTGTGGTTTCTGAAGTCAGCCGATTATGGCAGCCATCTTGAATTGGGTTTGCTTGAAAAGTTAATACATGCAGAAGT
>JBBPBX010082159.1:0-15796 GCA_038048925.1 Garcialebias charrua | reverse complement strand
CACCGACAAGGTAAACACGTGTGGAATCCAGCTTGGACTTGCGGGACCGACGACTCGTCAGTCCAAAGCTGATCACAGCTCTTTACCAGAACCGAGGCGGACGTCTTAAGGTAAAGGAGCCGCTGTTTGCTTGCTGGAGGTGTGATGATATCTTAGCTGGACGCGTATGGAAGAGTGTCATCTGGTTTCATAAGTGCAAGATAAACTTCCTCTCTCAACCTCCCAATTCTTCTTAAATCTTTCCTCCTCTCCTTTCCCTCAAATTCTAAGCTGGAAACTATTTTAAGCTAAAGAGCCCACAGACTAAATATGTTAACATCCAGTATTGAAGTCTGTTGTGTTGAATTTAAGTGTGCTGACGTATCAAATTGAAAGAAAGTGAAATCATATCAATCAAGTGTAATGGTGTTAATTTAGTGATTTATTTTAAATAAATGGTAGTGTCGCCTGGCATACCAACTAAGTTAACGTGTCCATTGTCACTCTATAGCTCTGTTTATTTATCCATCATAAAGATCACAGAAATATTGGGTAAACTGAAAAAGAAAAGAATCCGTGAAATTACTATTCAATCTGAATAAGTAAATTAATTAAGGTAAAGAGGTCAGTATTAATAGTGACCTCCTCATAATCCTTTACATCTGGTGGCCCTACGTGTTTTCTAAAAGTTTATTGATAAATTTGTGGTCTCTCATGAACTGTAACGTCATGTTTGCATATTAGGATCCAAGTTTTAAACTCTAAGGATAATAATTTTGGCTGGAAGTGTCAAGACAGGCAGATTCTGCATGTTTTTATCATTTGAAGCTGTGAGATTATTATCGTTTCAACTCTGTTACACGCTGTTGGAAGCATTCAGGTGAAGTTTTGTCAGCCCGTGGTCTGTGGGGGTTCTGGTTCCGATCCAGTTCACGCACGGACTCCTGTACAACGCTTTGTTGACATGACCGCCGAGTCATAGAACCTGAAAGCTAATTTAACATCTACAAGATTGCTGTTGTGGTATTTTACATTTTAGAGCAGGTCGAAGAAGCATATAACTGTTAGAACGTTGTCGGATAGTGGTTCTGAAACCCGAATTCTGCTTCCTTAAAGTGGACGGAACCGACCTTGAACGCGGCTCCGAAGAGAGTCCGTGTTGTGTTACAGTTGAAGTGCTGTGTTACTGAGCGTAGCTTAGTTGTGCCTGTTTTAAATGTGATTGCCATGTTTCAGAATTTTGGGAAGTTAATTTGAAGCGTTTGAGTTGATTACGAGTCTATAAAGTTGTGTTTTGTTATGCTAAGCTAACGTTAAAGAGCTACGTGTCCCACACGTTTTGTTTATGAGCTGTGATTGGATGAACGAGAGCTGTGAACTGTCAATCACTCTCGTAGCGAGCGCTGATTCGCTGATTTGGGAACGCACGCTGTTGCGAACAACCCACTTTGTCGTCATTTCCGGCACTGCACTGGTCGAAGGTAAGAAACTACATTCACCATGAATGCTTGGAATGAACTACAAACGTTGTGATTGATTGGTTGACGTCACGTATCTGTTTAGCGAGCTCCGCCTCGCTCAACGGAAGCTGGTGACGCGCTACGTCGACCCGCCTACTTGTGTCGTCATTTCCAGGTGCACTTCGGGTGACAAGCAGTTCACACACGCACAGTGAGTTTAAACACTCATTTAAAGCCATCTAAACTGTCTAACAACATAGATTTGTCTCTGACAAGAACGTGGTTCGAGCGTTTATCACGAACACACTAGAAACTAACTCTAAAAGGTAGTTTTCAGTTAAATACTGAATGAAATAAATCAGTCTCCTCGTGATAAGTTTTAAGACTTGAAGCTGCCCCCTGTTGGTTAAAAGACGTTGACAGATGAGTTTTCTCATAAAACATCATAAAAAAGTCAGCATTTTTATGGTGAAATTACCAGCTTAAAAATTGTTCTGTACACTAACAGAAAATCCTGTTTATTTTAAATAAAAAATTTAGAATAACAGAGGTACAGACAAACATTTTTGCTTATTTTATATATAAAAGAATTTAAAATAACAAACAAAAAGTACACTTCTCGCTCCAGATACATTCTCTTGGAAAAAAGAATTAAACAAATCTGCTAAATTTTGATTCAAACAAAATCAAAACATCACGATGGCAGACAAAGAAGAAGTAGATATGGAGCTGGTCACAGACTCAGGTGCAGACCCAGAGGTGAATCCTCCTGTATCAGATCCTGAATCAGATCATGAACCAGACCCTGAATCAAATCCTGAATCGGACAAAGAGTCAGATGCAGAATCAGGTCCAGAGCCAGTGGACCCTGATCCTCAAGGCCCGGATCAAAAGGCTGAAGTTGATGGGCCAGACTGGATTGATAAGGTTTTGGGACAGCTTGCAGAAAAATTTACAGATTATGGTAAAACGATGCCTGAAATGAATCCACCAACGTTATGCTCTGAGCTGACAAAAGTGGCAAGCGGTGGCTCGAAAAAGGAAGCAAAAAAGGTCAGTATGGAGCGCTTAGCAAAGCTGGCCCTGTTACTAAAGGCAAGGTTGGACCAGGAAGTCAGAGAAAATTCAGCTCTAGAGCATGATTTGAAGCGTGAACAAAGAAAACGTAAGGCGGAAAGATCAACATTAAATGTTGATTTACAACTAGCTCGAGCTGAAGCTGAAAAACTGCAGGTGGAGGTTCAGTCACTAAAACAGTCTCAGGCGAACGATACGACTCAACTGGTTTGCGATCTTAAACAGGCTGAGATTGAACGTTTAACTAAAAGTTTACAGGAGACAAGGGTGACACGGGATGACCTCATGAAATGCCAAGATCATACTTTAAAGTTATACGAGGCGACCAAACAGCAAAATCTCAGGATTAATGCTCAACATGATGCGGCCGTTCTTGAAAAAGAAGAACTCCACAGTCGGTGTTGTGCCTTACAACGCGAGTCTATAGACGACCGAGCGGAATTAAAAGAGTGCAGGGAGAAGCTGGCCTCAACTGAATACAAATTAAACCAAGAAAAGAAAAAACGTCTGGCATTAATTAAGGGTCAGTCTCTAGATGAGCCCAGACCTCCAACACCACCGCCTAGAACATCAACTCCATCACCTAAACCACCACGCCGTCCCTTAGGGCCTCTAAAACCGACAATCCCACCGGATGCACCGGTAAGTGGATCTGATAATAACCCACAAATACCTCTATCAATGGCTGAACTACGGAATATGGCTAAAAGCATTCAAACCTTCGCTCCTGGCCCGATGGGCTCACATGAAACCAAGATCTATCTCGATGACCTTGATTTCCAGCTTCAACGCTTCCCAGAAGCTACAGCTGATGATAGAATCTGTCTGTTAAGGTTAACATCGGACAGGACAGTGCATGCTTTTATGAAGCGTCAACGAGAAGCAGTGATGAAAGACTACAGTCTTCTCTGTGCTGCGCTGATAAAGGAGTTTACTCCTTGCACGGGGCCCGATGGCATCATAGCAGCAGCTAACATCAAGCAAGGTAGGAATGAACACCCAAGGTCATATTATGACCGAATATTCCGTGCCTATTTCGGCGACAGATGCGAACCTGAAATGGAGGAGGAGGTAGGGTTTAAGTATATTTTCAGCCAAAACCTCTGCCCTGACATAAGGGAGAAAGTTCATGTCAGCGCGAACTACAAACGGAGGTCCATCGATGAAATAAGAGAGTGTGCGATAGATGTTTTTACAGGTCGCACACCAAACAAAACACCCTTTGAGGTGTGCCCGGGTGAGATGGTCAAATCCAACTCACTAGAGCTGGAAGGGGCGCGGAAAACGACTCCTTTTCCTACAAAAGGTGAGAAAAAACAGAATTTTCGACCTGACAAAACACGTAGCGAAGGTGTCCGCTGGAACTATGACCCGAAGTGGCTCAGACAAGACCCAGAGTTCGGAAGACGATTTCAAAAGGGGGGTGCACGTCCTAAGGATAAGAAAGATGGTCACAAGAGTAAACCATATAACAATGGGTGGTCCCAACAGGAACCCCCAAGTCAAGGACAAGCCCCTCCTACCCCTCGAACAGAACAGTCCGAGACAGGCAAAAAATCGCAAAAGTTCCAGAGGAAAGGCCGTAGCCCTCTATCCCCAGAAGACATGGAGAACATACGTCAGATGTTCGAAGTGTGGGGTAATACAAAAAATGAGAACAAACCTGGTGTGATGTGTAGCACTATCATTGATAGTAACTCTGAGCACACAAATAACATCAATGCCACAATTGATGACAATCACCAAGGTACTGATAGTCAGGATACTGGCAATCAGGGTAACGACAGTCAAATCATTGACAGTCCGGGGTGTGACAGTCAACAGAACGTTAAATGTATCCATGACATCGTTGTTACGGAGTCCGAGAACCCCTCGTCTGGAAAAGGGGGGGAAAGCTCACTCACCAATGATAGTGGCTCGCCACAAACTGAACACTCAGACCCATGTGTGTCTGCACTACCAGTACTGATAAATGAAAGTCACACAGTCAGGGGTAGACGTGATAAACGTCGGAGAAAACCTGATAGGTTCCTGTGTAACATTATCAGAAAGGGGCCCGCTAAGAAAGCTTACCTGTCCATCACGTTGGAAGGGGTCCTCACAAAAGAGGCCCTCTTGGATGGTGGGGCAGACATAACCATTATGTCACCCACACTGTTGGAAGAGCTACGGCTAGCTGCTAACGGTGTTGACAGGGAAATACCCCTCAAAGAATGTGCTATAGTCTTGCAGGGCCTCTCGGATACGAGTACAACCCTGACAGCTATAGCCATGGTTCACATGCAGATTGGTGAAACGACATTGTACCACCCGGTACACGTGTCCACCGTTGACTCATTCCCATTTTTGGTTGGCCAAGACTTTATAAACCGCTTTGACGCGATTATAGATTATGGCGATCAAACAATGTGGACCAGAGTGAGCCAACCACTGCCGATCGATATGCCTACACAAGGTGACACTGACTGTTTAACAGCAGGTACCTCAGAAGGCACAAGGGAATCCTCAACCGAGAGCACAATCCCGGTAAGTGAACCTTCCAAAATAGGTGAGGCAGAAGAGGCCCAACAAGAGAGCCCCCTCTGCGAGCTGAAACAGTTGGCGCTCACCGAACACTACCTACCACAGGTAGTCAAAGGTGTTGAGATCCAAGGATCCCACACCGATGATGCTGTTCTATCTCCTTGGACGGAGAAATCAGCGATCAGCCAAGCTTTCTATGGAACCTTGGTTAAAAAACAGTTGGGTCTAGAAATGAACAAAAAGGCTTTCCGCTTTTCGTCAGACCCCAACGATAAACAGGTAATGACCGCAAAAGGGATCATTGACCTGAAGCTGCTCTGGAACCAACGAGAACTGGATCACCCGTTCCTCGTGGTCCCGAACTTACCACATGCAACCTACATAGGCTCCGACATTTTGGTAAGATTAGGTGTCCGAGTGGACATCAACAACGATGTACTGTGGTCACTAGACACAGTCACAAAGGACTCTCCTGTGCTAACCACAGAGAACCTTAAGGCTGGACAGACCATTCCAGAGGTCTGCCAGATTGCTAACAGCCATAACACTGCGGTACCACCTCAGGTTATGAACAAGCCGGTGATGTGTCACATCATGAAAGGACAAGCTATTAGCACAAAACAGGCATACTTTCAACCATCTCCTATGTTTTTCAACTTAGGACTGTCCATGGAGGCCACATGCCAAGTGACCCTCGACTGCAGAACCACGACTGTTGCTGTGTGCAACACAAGCACAGAAGAGGTACTGATCCCAAAAAACACACAGCTAGGATGGTTGATCTCTACTGATTTTCATGATTTTGAGCTAAGCATTCCATTTCTGGGAGGACTCCCAGAAAACTTGATCCCAAATCAACACACGGGGCAAGTCTTGTTCACGAAACCAACACAGGCCATAGCTCTTTTCTCCCCCACTGAGTCCGACCAGGACACTGTCCGCAGGTTCGGTTTCAACAAAGGAGACAGTCTATGCCCTCAAACTTACAGTGCACTACCTGTTGACAGGTTTTACGACACTGAAGGGGACTCACTGGAGCTCCCCAAAGAACAAGAACCCCTCTCAATTGCTTCACAGATTGACCAGGTGGTCGCCCAAGCCGACGCCCTGAAAACTGATGAAGAAAGGGACAAACTTCGCAAAGTTCTTCTAAAATATGAGAAATCATTCTCAACTGACTCGATGGATTGTGGGTTGACCACGCTCCACACAGTGAGCATCCCAACCCCGCCTAATGCTCCCCCTGCATTTGTCAGACAGTACAAGATTCCTCTGGCAGCACATCAACCTATCAGAGAAATCATTAATGACCTGTTAGAAAAAGGTATCATCCGATACTGTAACAGCACTTACTCTGCGCCTTTATGGCCGGTGTTAAAACCAAATGGTAAGTGGAGACTCACTATAGACTACAGAAAGCTAAACAAACAAGTCCCCTTATCACGGTGGCCGATGACCCAGCTCCAACAGGAACTGCCCAAGGTCACCAATGGTAAGTACTTCTCGACCCTCGACGTCGCCTCTGGTTTTTGGACCATCCCTGTGCGCGCCGAGGATCAGTACAAACTAGCTTTCACTTTTGGCGGCCGTCAATACACCTTTAACAGGTGTCCCTTTGGCTATGCTAACTCACCTGCAGAGTTCAACATCTTCTTGAACAAAGCATGTCCTGACGCCCACGAGCGTGGGACACTGATTTATGTGGACGATGTCCTTTTGAGGCAGCCAACACTGGACTCACATTTGGCTGAGATCGACCATGTTCTGAATCAACTAGCAACTGCTGGTGCTAAGATATCACTGTCAAAATGCCAATGGTGCAGAACCAAAGTGGACTACGTTGGCCTACTCGTAGGTCCAGACGGAGTACAACCACAACTGACTCGCACCCAAGGCCTTGACAATCTCAAAGTCCCCACCAATCTCAAAGAACTACAAAGTTTTCTTGGCGTGTGTAACTACTCGAACCAGTTCATAGAGAACTATGCAGACCTTGCAAAGCCACTGACTGAACTCCTAAAGAAAGACGTTCCATTTGTCTGGACTGACAAACAGCAGCAGGCAATGAACGCTCTTATAAACAGGATTAAGTCAGCCCCATGTTTAGTCTACCCAGACTACAACAAAGAGTTTTACTTGGAAGTGGGCTTCTCAGCTCATTGCATAAGTGCAGGTCTGTACCAAATACACGACAGAGACAAACGTGTGGTAGCCTACGCCAGCAAGACGATGGCAGGCCCCGAGTTGAGATTCTCAGACTGTGAGAAAGCTCTACTGACCACAGTGTGGGCAGTAAAGCATTTCTCCAGCTACATTGGTGGACAGAAAATCATTGTGGAAACACAACACCAGCCAGTGACATTCCTGAACAGCCAACGCATCAGAGATGGTGTGGTAACAAACTCACGTGTTGCAACGTGGCTCATGGCGCTTCAAAGTTTTAACCTAGACATACGTTATGGTCAAAACAAGAAGTCTCATCTGGGGACGGACTTGGCAATCTGCCAGAAGTGTACACAAGATGTACCAGCCACCCAGCCGCCGGTTGAGGTAAAACCCCCAGTAACTGTAGACCCAAATCACCACTTCTTTGATGACAATATCTGCAAAGATATGACAACATTGTACGTGGATGGATCTTCATTCCTCCGCGACAAAATCTGTAAGGCAGGTGTTGGAGGAGTTCTCCTCCAAGACCAAGAACAGATAACTTTCAGCTACAAATTAGGCTCTCAGACTTCTCAGTACGCTGAGATTGCAGGAATCCTAATAGCTCTCCAGATGGTAGTAGAACGCTCCATCAAGACGCTAGTCATCTGCACTGACTCTAACTATGCTCGTTTAAGTTTCGCTTGTCACCTCGCTGTGTGGAAACTGAATGGTTTCCTAACAAGCGACAGGAAAGTGGTCAAACACAAAGAGCTTTTCATAGCGTGTGATCACTTGGTGACATCACACGACTTACAGATCTACTGGAAGAAAGTTCCAGGGCATTCTAGAGTCCCAGGCGATGACAAGCTGCTTTTTGAAATTTCAGATCAACCCCAAATAATTAATGTTTTATCATCTTTGTCAGTCCGTGAAAGGTGGGCACACTTACTGGTTTGGAAGAAAACAGACTTAATTAAAAATAATGGATATTTATTAAAGAAGTCTTGTGACAGAAAAAGTAAAAACATACATGTTCAGATACACAAACTGTTATCTGCTAGAGAAATGTGTCAGTAACTCCGCCACAGAAATTAAACAGCACACACAACAAGGCATTGACGTAAAATCATTATCCCTCACCTCTTGACACAACTGGGAGAGCCATCACAGTTTCTGGCAGGGATACATGTCAACGCAGCTCGACGTCTCGATCAGGACTCGGAGCAGACTCTCAAATTGTTTATCCGAGCGCAACTCATTTTATACCTTTGTGGAGTATGACTTCATTCACTCCCATCAAATATGTTTTCAATCAAACTTTGCTCCTCAAGACAGTACCAGGCACTTGCCAAAAGATTTTCTGTTTCATCTATCAGCTACAAGGTCAGTTCGCCCCCAATTGCTGAGTTGTGCTCATCAACATCTCACAAACTTGGCTGTGAGATGCATGGAAACATATTATTTGCCTAACTCCCTTTCAGAAGAACTGCAAAGTTTGAAGTGAGATGGGTGATATGCATTCATTCCATCAAAGACCAGTTTTTCGAGAAGGATTGGGCCCTTATCTTTCAAAGAAACCCTGGACCTTTTGAAGCAAAGCCACACAAAACCCCCCACTTCAAGACTTTAATGAAACATCTTGAACTAAAATGTTTTTTCTCACAAGTGTTGCATTAAGCATTAATTCTTAACTTAAAAATTGATAAAGATTTAGTCAGAAAAACATTAATACTTCTTAATCTGTTCATTCCACCCTATGATTTTTTGACTAATTTTGAAATTTTTCCCTGTCACCTCATGGGACATTTCTAAGACAGTGTTACAAACTAATTTAATTATATGATCCTTCCTACAAAACAAAGCACTAAAAACAAAAGTAAGGAGGGATACTGCACATTCTTATTTTATTAGTTTTAAACCATATGTAACCCACTTTATTAGTTTAAACCGCTGTAAAAACCTTATGTATAAACCTTCTTCTGTTCAACACGTGAACGCCTTGAAATCAAACAGCCAGACTTACAAACTCAATCACAAGTTTCAGCACCATGGATCGGGTCCGTTCCTTGCGCATCAGAAGTGACCCAAAATCAATGGAGACTGCCAGAAAAAGGCAGAAATTGCCAATTAGTCAATTACCACAAGTGTACAACTCATCCACCCAGAAAAATAAAAATAAAGAACACCTAAGTATTTTCTGAGGACGATTTTACTGTCCAGATAAAACCAATTCCTGTTTGTAGCACATATCTGTATATATGCATGTCATCTCAAATTAATCATCATTTATTTTATTACTTCAGGTAAAATAAAACAAAATAAAAACTCAAAGAACAATAAAAAATGAAAATGTTCCCAAACTAGCACTTCACGATCGTGGCTCCACCCTCTGGAACAACTCGCACACCTTAAAGGTCGATACACAAGGTCGTTGCACTGGAACGTTACACGCGCCGGACACCACTGCTCTGCCCACGCTCTGCCCAGACTTGTTACCAGCAGGACCGATGTACAGGACCTTTGAAGCCGTCCTGTCTGTTCATCTCGTGGCAAAAAGCCCAACTGTCCTCATCAGGACACGTCTCATTTTTCAGAGGTGTGGTCATCAACACCACATCACAGATGAGCACGAACACCCATCTTCAAGTGCGCTGGACAGGCAGCTCTGCAGCAGCGATGAAGAACCCAGCAGACGACACCAGTCGCAGGCGCCTCTCTCAGGAGTTGGTCATCCTCAGGGCCCACCTCTGTTGTCCCAACAGACAGACGACAAGACACCAAGCTGTGGAAAAAATCAAAAGCTTGGGTGACATAGAAAGACAGGGATTAGTAATCTTTTAAGACAAAATATTCATTCTTCAACTTGGAGGAGAGAGAGAAAGGAAGGAGAAAAAAAAAACTTAAAACCCCTCTTCCTTTTTTTTAATATAAAACCAACACTCTTTTTTTTTTCTTCTCCTCCTCTGCTCTCATCCTTCACACATCTCCTCAGAGCTGCGGTTTCCTCCCTGTTCCGGAGATAAGGCGGACTGCATGAAAGGTGAAAACAAAACAAAAACTCGACCCTTCCTGGCCCATGAACCACACACTGAAAACTCTTGCTATTTTTCCTCCACTTTTCCGTTCTCTGCATCTCTAATTTCACACACGAACCTGCGCGCCTACATCAAACAAGGACTGTCTCCTGACC
Organism: Garcialebias charrua; assembly: GCA_038048925.1. Lineage (NCBI taxonomy): Eukaryota > Metazoa > Chordata > Actinopteri > Cyprinodontiformes > Rivulidae > Garcialebias > Garcialebias charrua. The sequence continues at coordinate 5,416 of JBBPBX010082159.1, read as the reverse complement.
TCCGCTCAGTCCCCAACCTCCCATTTCTACTCACAGCAGAGGGAACGGAAGCTGCTGCACACACGTGCATTCTCCAAATACACACACCATTCACCCATCCTGTCTCTTTAACACTCCAGCTGACAAATTCAGCAACTACACACACTCACATTTTTTCTTACTTACAACAAATAAAACACACATTACAGATGAGACACATTCTTCCTCATGCGTTTCTCACTACAACTGACCACCTCAGCTCCCACAATACCCTCGCACAACTGCGTCGCTGCACCTCTCGCACGTGCACCATGACGCTTTCTTTCCTTCAAGCTGCACGTTTTAACCTTTTTATCTGACATAAAACATCTCTCACACCCAACCGGACCAAACGCAGCTAACACATCTGACTTTCGTCTTCAATCCATCTGAGCTTCCTCTGAAGCGCGTCTGTAGTCTCCTCGTAATTCTTCCTCCAACAAATCACTCCTGCTAACTTTTTGGACAACTTCCAGCTTTCTGATCTGCAGAAATTCCTTAACAAGCTCTATTCCTTATCAAAATACTTCTATTTTCTTAATCAACTCAAACAACTTGCCTTCTCGCTCCCAACACACTTCACCTCCTCAGAGCTGCTGCCTTCATTCAGAGGCACACACACACAGAGAAGCGCTTGTTCCTCTTTTTTTTACTTCGAAAAAGAAATCACCAGTCTTTTTAACTTCAACTGATAAAGCTATCAAAATAAATCACCTAACTCATTACAAAAACTCTAACAAGGTTTTTTTCTTTTAACCCTGGTATTATATACTTATGTTTCAGCGAATAAATCACCTATCATCTGACTTCTTCAGGGCTTATTCAAAACTTCTGTTACTGATCTCAAATAAACAACAAGGGTTATACTGTATCTTTTTTTTCTAACCCCGGCAAAATCTTCTTTCCTTCTGCTCTCACGAAACTACTGATCAAGGGTTTTTACACCCTGGTTCAAATCTTCTGTTACACTTCAGCTCAAAGAATCGGTCAGCAGCTTAAGGCGTCCCCAAAACCGCTGATCCAACTTATCAGCTCTTCAACAGCGGGAATCTCTCACCCGCTTCCAAAACAACAAAGGCTTCCAAGAACATAGTTTCACACTTTTCCTTTTTTCCTTCCAAACAGCCAGTGTGTACCCTTTCATCCATCTTTTTAAGCACCTTGGAATGTGCTTTACAAATAAAGATAAGATATCCCATCCTCGCTCGTCGCCAAATGCTTTATGAAATTTCAGATCAACCCCAAATAATTAATGTTTTATCATCTTTGTCAGTCCGTGAAAGGTGGGCACACTTACTGGTTTGGAAGAAAACAAACAGACTTAATTAAAAATAATGGATATTTATTAAAGAAGTCTTGTGACAGAAAAAGTAAAAACATACATGTTCAGATACACAAACTGTTATCTGCTAGAGAAATGTGTCAGTAACTCCGCCACAGAAATTAAACAGCACACACAACAAGGCATTGACGTAAAATCATTATCCCTCACCTCTTGACACAACTGGGAGAGCCATCACAGTTTCTGGCAGGGATACATGTCAACGCAGCTCGACGTCTCGATCAGGACTCGGAGCAGACTCTCAAATTGTTTATCCGAGCGCAACTCATTTTATACCTTTGTGGAGTATGACTTCATTCACTCCCATCAAATATGTTTTCAATCAAACTTTGCTCCTCAAGACAGTATCAGGCACTTGCCAAAAGATTTTCTGTTTCATCTATCAGCTGATAGATGAAACAGAAAATCTTTTGGCAAGTGCCAAGGTCAGTTCGCCCCCAATTGCTGAGTTGTGCTCATCAACATCTCACAAACTTGGCTGTGAGATGCATAGAAACATATTATTTGCCTAACTTCCTTTCAGAAGAACTGCAAAGTTTGAAGTGAGATGGGTGATATGCATTCATTCCATCAAAGACCAGCTTTTCGAGAAGGATTGGGCCCTTATCTTTCAAAGAAACCCTGGACCTTTTGAAGCAAAGCCACACAAAACCCCCCACTTCAATACTTTAATGAAACATCTTGAACTAAAATGTTTTTTTCTCACAAGTGTTGCATTAAGCATTAATTCTTAACTTAAAAATTGATAAAGATTTAGTCAGAAAAACATTAATACTTCTTAATCTGTTCACAAGCACTACAATGACATTGCAGACTCCTTAGCCAAGGAAGGAGCCGATGAAGGTCCTCTATGGTCCTTCGACCCCTCCTGGTTAATCGAGACTCTGCCAACACAACCTTCAGTCAGGGTTATGGCAGTCACACGTGCACAGGCCGCAACCAGACCTGCTGACAACGCAGTCTCTGTACGACCCGCACTGACTGACCCAGACATCATCCAACTACAGAAGTCGGATCCTGCTATCAACTCCATGATACTGTACCTGACTGATCCGAACAAAAACACTCCGTCCAAAGACGAACTGGATTCCGATCCAGACCTTAAAGTCCTTTACCAGCTGCGCAAACAGCTAAAACTAATCAAAGGCATCCTAACTTTCGCTCATGGACCAACGTCCTCACCTGTGTTCGTGGTTCCCCATGAACAAAGGGGGGTGATGTTAGTTCATGCCCATGATCTCCCGTCCGCAGGACACAAAGGAGATAAAGCCACGCTGACGGCATTAAAACAAATTGCCTATTGGCCTGGAATGAAAAAGGATGTCAAGGACTACATTGAAGGGTGCGTGGTCTGTGGCCAGTTTCAGCCAACCAGACCACTTCACAGAGCACCACTGCAAAGCAGAGGCATTGCATTCCCATGGTCTGACCTCCAGATCGACTGGGTTGGACCACTCACTAAGAGCTCTAGAGGAAATAAATATTTTCTCACGGTAACTTGTGCATTTACCAAATGGGTAGAATGCCTACCAGCTCCCAACGACACAGCACAAACCACTGCTATGTTGTTAATGAATCATATATTTTCAAGGTTTGGACTTCCCCTTCGGGTGAACTCAGACCAAGGTACACACTTCACAGGTGAAGTGATGAAAGAACTGTGGAAGACGCTAGGCGTCAAGGCTAACTTTCATGTCGGCTACCACCCACAGGCTTCAGGCCAAGTAGAGAGAGCAAACAGAACTGTGGTGAGTATTTTGAAGAAATACGTGGCTGCAAACCACAAGGACTGGGATGTGAAACTCCCTCTGGTCCTCATGGCCATAAGAGCCACTCCACACACATCAACTGGCATCTCTCCCTTCGAGATGATGACCGGTCGACAAATGACTCTCCCTCTACACCTGTTGTACCAACCAGGCGACGCCGCCATGGCGACAGCCTACACTACACAACAATACATGAAAGATTTGAATGTACACCTCAGAAACACTTTTGCTTTCGCCCAGAAAAACCTGGAAAAATCCGCTGAAGGACGTAAGGCGTACTATGACCAAAAGGCCTCTCACAATGAACTCCAAGTGGGAGACAGAGTCTGGTACTATACGTTCGCCCCAGCAACCGGGAAAGGAGGGTCCGAGACCGGAACTCTCGCCCGCAAACTAATGCCCAGGTGGACTGGACCTCATCTGATAACAGACAAAGTGTCCTCAGTCGTCTACGAAATCAAAATCAGCAAAGGCCGCAAAGAGCCAATTGCTAAATGGGTACATCGAAATCAGATCAAACCTTACAAGGCGTTCAATGACTCCACAAAAGACAAAGATCTCACAAACTCACCGACTTCATGGGATAATAAGGTCGTCCAAACACAAGTTAGTAAATAAACTAATCAGGTTTAAACTACCGTATTTTCCACCCTATAAGTCGCATTGTCCAATTTGAACTTAGAAACGCTAAGCCTAAAACCCACAACAAAAAACTATCCTTAACAACCGTTTAAATCCACGAGATTTAATTTGACCTCGGTCATAAAGTTGAGACCTGTTTTCTTGTGTGTTGCACTTTGGAATCTGACGACAAGAGTGTGTCGAAGCAGTGAAACGTTGTTTCCTTGTTGTTTAGTCATTACCGTTGTCATTAGTTGAGATATTGTTTTGGTTCTGAACACTCCCAGCCAAAAAGGTTTTGTATTAACATTGGTTAATGAATGATATGGATTTAACTATGCCAACATGCAGTTCATTTTGTTAAATCTCAATCGTTGAAGAGTCAAGGTAGTTTAAAGCTACTTAAGGTACCATAAACTACACTGGTCTCACAATTTCTAAATTGAACCGATCCGATCGTTTCTATTCTAGATTGTCTATTCATTTTGATGAGTCTCGCCATAGACTTCAAAATTTATTAGGAATACCAAATCCTACGTCGTTCGTCTAAAGGACAACAGACATTTAGATCAAACTATATTTCATTTTTCTATTTTAGTTTAACCTAAACTAAGTAATGAATGGAGGAATAGTTTGGAATTAGAGGCCTTCGTTACAGAAGCCCTCCAAAATTTTATAGGTATAGATCCCTATTTCTAATTTTACAGAATTGATCCACCCCTTAATTGGTAATCGTAGCTGATCTAAACCATGATAGCTTACATACCAGGTGCATATAGGTAAGGCTTAATGTAAAATCCCAATCATAGGCCCACCTAAAAAACCACATAATTGCATGACACATAGAACCAGAGTGGCACTGACTGGAAGCCAACCAGCCAACAACCTTCGATGTGGGGACCTGCAGCTCCAACGCTTGGTCTTCAGCCTCCATCCAAGGGTCGCCTCCTCTGCGTCAATCGAGGGATCCCCTCTACATGCTGATTATGAAAACAATTGTTGCTGATCAATCGACAAAACTAACCGTTGTGGAATTACCGCTGTGGATTATAAGACTTTGCTTTCCAAGGGATCACAGACTTTGTTTTCCAAGAGTTAACAGACTTTGTTTTCCAAAGGATTAAAAGCTTTTCGCAATGGGATTACCTCCGAACAGTATGGAATTTCCAAAAACTTTATGGGATTATAATTTTTGATTTTTCTTTTCCACTTACTGGATTGCTTCAAGATCAAAGACAGTTCAAGGTTTCCTTTCGTGTTGGACCCCATCCCCAAGGACTGGCGATGGCTTCCAAAAGGGGGGAGATGTAGTGGACCTACCCAGGGTCAAACTAAGGTTTTTGAACTGTCCAGTGATGACCTTTACTGACCTCTCAGTAAAGCAAGACATTTACCACAAAATCATTCCATTAGTTGTAATCTGAGAATATAGTCATCAAAAGAGACTATTTCTATCTTTGATTTTATTCTAATGTAATCAAAAGAATAACTTTTGTCATTTTCATGATATATGTTATATGCTGTTATTCTTTAAATGTGAAACATCAATGTGTCATTTCTACAAATGAAAAGGTGTCAAAGTTCAGCAAAAATGTCAAACTGACTTACACTGAAATTGTTTTTGTCGAGTTTAAGCTAAAACTCTCATCTAGCGTCTGAAAGTCTC
>JBBPBX010082158.1:0-15796 GCA_038048925.1 Garcialebias charrua | reverse complement strand
CATCTTGGGGGGGGGGGATGAGATGTTAACAAGGGCCACATTTGGCCCTCGGGCCTTGAGTTTGACACATATCTTGTTAAAGAAAAGTAAATTATCTCGCTGGTTGTCATCTCAGACAAGATTTTGCACACCCCAGTTATCTAAAGTGTCCTTCTTTATCGTTTTATGTATTGTAAAGCCAGTGTGAATGAAGGAATTACCTTTACTGGATTACTCATATATAACATGAATATTTCTGTTGTTTAATGAGTATAATAAATCTAAAAACGTTACTTTTCTCATTTCTTTGATTGTGCTCATCCTCACTATTACACTACGCTACACTTATATGCTAAACACTGTTTTATTAGTTCTTTCTAGCTCCTAGTGGTTCGACTTTTCTAACACTGAATATTTTTGCAGAGCCAGCAGAGATAAAATAGTCTCGTGTCAGGAAGGTGTACCGCATATTTTCATGTCATTCTGGCTGTTTGTTCCAAACAAACAGGAGGAAGTGTTTCATTTGTATTCATGTCTGAGGATTTTTCCAGGGTTTATCATGCCAGTGAAATGGATTCAGCTTGTGAATAAGGTTTTATTTGGTAAGATCATTTCTGTGCATGTTCTGCAGCTCTTAGAGGCAGATGACAGGGAGCAGAGGTGAGTGCGACGAGTTGGTCTTGTAGAAGTGCACGAGCCGTGCAGCAGTTCATCCGTCATGTCAAACTGCACTGCACACCTGGTGTCTCCTCTGATTAGCAAAAGAATCCGTGCAATGAAGAAGTTGTTTTAAAGTGTTCAGCTTCGGGCATCGGATTGCAACACTGAAGGACGCCTGTTTGTTTATGCAGCATGCAACAGCGAGCGTGTGCAACCTGGGTGTGAGCTATGCAAATATGTCTATTATTGACCCGGTGGAACATTAACGCACCTGGGATGCAGCAGAACAGGATTTAATTACTCGGGATGAACTCTTTTTTACTGTTTCTTGTCATTCATAAATCAGCTCGAGAAAGTAAGGACCCAGGTGTTTTACTTTTTTTTTTTTTTTATACAAACATTTAGTCAAAACAACACCTCCATCCAGCTCTGCATTCAGTTTGTTGGAGCGCTGCTAGATTGCTTTTAATGCATTGGTTTAAAAACGTTTAATGCATTAACTTTTTTACATTTGTACCTCTTTTTTGTGAATGATATTCTAAACATTTTGTTTTGCCTCCTCAGATACGGGAAGTTGTTCAGAATCATCATTTGTGTTGACGTCAGGCACTAAAACAAGGTAAATGAATCATAAATTATATCACTTTTACAGGCATTGTAGTCATATTACGCTTTAGTGTGGCTTTTTTTTAGGCTCTAATTTAAAAATTGCTTAGTGCAAGATGTTTTTGGGACCATCGCAATATTATTGGTATTTTTTTTTTACGTACACTATTTCAGCAATTTTCAATCAGCTGTTGACTGACACACATTATGGTGCAGACTTTTACACATTTGTTACAGTTTATTCAAAATCAAAAGTTTGCCAATTACTTTGTTTTACGAGAGACTTGCTGAACCAACAATGCTCTCCCCAGATAATTTAGTTGAAGTGCCATCTTGTGAGTCTTTGTTTGTTTTGTATGTTTTGTACGATGAAATGTGTTTTGTGCGTCACTTGCTGTAGCAGCAACAATCACAAAGCATGTTGGCACAGGAGGGTACAACACAGTTGCAGCTATTACCATATTTTTCACCCTATAAGTCGCTTTTTTAGCATGCCCTGCGACTTGTACGCCGAAGCAACATATTTATGGATTTTTCCCACACAGTATTTATAAGCCAATTTTTTGGCTGAGATATAATCATTTTCATTCATTCTGACTGAAAATATTGAACACTACCATTTTCAGCCGCTAGATGGCATTTGAGGGATATGGCATGCCGCTGTATTATGTAATAGTAAAAGTGGCTATTAATGACTCAATCGGCTTGCCACAGCCTACCACCATTGTCTGCCTGGAGCAGCCATCAAATCGGCTTCATTTTGCTGCGCCGCTCCGGTAACATGAAGCTGATTTGACCATTGAAGTGCATTTATTAAGTAAAAGTTCAACTGAGACACACCTTTGCTATAAAGTTGAGCTAACAAATAATTGTTTTAGGTGCTTGTCAAATTTTGAAGAAATGCTCAGCGAGTTGCCCTCTGCACATTCATGTTTCCGTGTATCGACTTTTAAAAATGCAGCTGATTTGACCGTCAAAGTGCATTTACAGGTAGTCCTCGACTTACGACGTTTCGAACTCACGAATGCGTATCTCATTTAAAAAATATATATTTTTTTTAAATAATAAATGAATACATGTACTGTACTGTACAGTTACCAAGCACTTAGCATATCCTAACATAGTTAAGGAGTGAGTTGAATTGTCTCCCATGGGAGACGATTCAACTCACTCCTTCATCTTTAAAAACTGTGTTAGGATAGGCTAAGTGCTTGGCAACTGTACAGTACTGTACATCTATTTATTTATTTATTTTTTAAAGTTTTTTTTTGTATGTGATCCTAATTACGAATTTTTGACTTACGAACGGCCCGTAGGTACGGAACTCGCTTGTAAGTCGGGGACTACCTGTATTAAGGAAAAGTTAGACTGAGACACACATTTACTATACTTTTGAGCAAACAAATGGTTGTTTTTAAGTGTTAATCTTGTTAAATTCTTGTGAAAATCCTCCCGTGCACGCCCCCGCTATTTGGCAGCCAGTCGATTTTTGGCACAACACCGGCCCACATTTCCAGGTTGTCAGTGGTGACGCATAATCGATGCAATGTATTTATGGATTTTTCCACTTTATTAGACATATTTGAACTGATGTGACTTATTGGGCGGTGCGACGTATACGGCAGAAAATACGGTGCTTTGTTTTACAAGCAAAAACTTACTGAACCATCGATGCTGTACCCAGATAATTTTGTTGAAGCGCCATCTTGTGAGTCTGTGTTTGTTTTGTATGTTTCGTATGCTGAAAGGTTCTTTGTGTGTCATTTGCTGTAGCAGCAACAATCACAAAGCATGTTGGCACAGGAAGGCACAACACAGTTGCAGCTACTGTATTCATTTTTGTAATTGTGACTGCAGCCAGTTTTCCCTCCACATGGTTGAAACTGTGCAAGACGCAGCAACTAAACTTCTCAGGTGTTCAGTTAAAAGTGGGCGTCAACAACCGGTTCTAAAAATAAAAGAGCCAGGCGGTGTGTGGCACTTTTTTTCATTATCTTAGCCCTATTGTTTGCAATTTGTCAAACAGTTAGTATATTTCATGTACAAGCAGGTATGATATCATTCACGACACCACACAAGTGATAAAATAGAGGAATATGAATGTTATTTTGCTGAACCAGAAAATAGTTTTTTTGATTAAAGGAAAAAGCTGATATTTGCACGGAGATCAGAACAACTTCATCCAATTTTTTTTAGGACTTTCGGAGCCTTTCATCAGTGGTCAGAGCTGCAATCTTGAAATCCTGAAGCAGCGGGTTTGAGCCCAGGTTGTATCAGGAAGGGCATCAGGTGTTTAAAAAAAAAAAGTGACCAAATCTTTTATGCATGTTGTGACGCCCTGCAAGAAGGGCCGTAAACTTCCATCTGTCCATCCATTATCTTTTACCCGCTTCTTCCTTTTCACGTCGTGGGGGTCACTGGTGCCCATATCCAGATATCACTGGGCGAGAGGCAGGGTACACCCTGGACAGGTCGCAAGTCCATCACAGGGACACATAGAGACAAACGAGACAAACAATCATTCACTCTCTTACTCTCACCTAGGGACAATTTAGAGTTGCCAATCAGCCTAACATGAATGTTTTTGGTGGGAGGAAACCGGAGTACCCGGAGAAAACCCACCCATGCTGTCAATCATTACACATGCATGGAGAGAACATGCAATCTCCACCCAGAAAGGACCCTGGCTGGGATTTGAACTGGCAACCTACTCGCTAAGAGGCAAAAGGTCTACCAACTGTGCCACCGGGCCGTAACCATTAAAAATGTACTGTAATTGCTTCTTAATTTTCTCACAAACTCTGCAAAAATAGAAGTATGTGAAAGAGGTCACAGAAAGTTGATGTATGCCCCAGTTAGAGAGGTTCGAAGAAGGCCAGGTTCTGCTTTGCTAAAATCCCATTGGTTGCAAAAATTCTTTTGTACAACCAACTGCCACCAAAGGTTAGACGCACACCGTTCCCGATCAATCCACACGTTTTCGTAAATAATCTGCGTGTTTTATTCCAAAACTGTGCTTTTATATGGATGCTTCACTGTTTAGGCATCGGCATCAACATTTAAAAGTGCTAATCCTACCTTTCTGTCACAAGTTATTACCAATTTAATTGTGTATAGGCCTGTCACTATAACAAATTTGCTGGCCAATTAATTGTCTCAGAAATTATTGCGATAAACGATAATATTGTTTGAAATTTGACAATAATTAGTAATTATTGTCAAATAAAAAAAAAATTGGAGTGGTGGCGCAGAGGTTAAGAATGTGAGCTTGTGATTGGAAGATTGCCGGTTCAAGCCCTGGTACCGACAACATCAATATTATGGGTGGGATAAGTGAAGCAGTCACACCTGTCTCCACCCTCATCTGCCCCACTCTTGGCCCTTGAGCAAGGCCCTTAACCCACACCATCTGCTTCCCTGGGAACCCTAGATAGCAGCTCTCTGCTCCACACAGAGGGCTGTGGTAGTTCAGTGGTCTGTGGTTGTGTCAGGAAGGGCATCCGGCGTAAAAACAATTGCCAAGTCTTCGTGCGACTTAGTTCACTGTCGCAACCCCTGACGAAGGGAGAAGTCAAAAGAAGAAAAAGGTCAAATTAAAAAAGATATGTTGGTTAATTTTTGTATGTAGTACCTTTTCTGACCACTGGATGGCAGTATAAGACTATTTGAACCGAAGAATGGCTAGTGAGGGAGCGAGCAGCGTGTCTTTAAGAAAAACATGAGGGAGGCCCCTTGACGTGACATGGGCTGTCTTTTTCCTTTTTTTTTTTCAGTTCTCAAAATGGCGGACGCTCGGTGTGGTTTGAGCTCTTTAGCATAGCATTTTTCACACAAAGCTTTTAATAAAAAAATCAGTAAACAAGTTCTCAGCTTCTTTTTGAAGAGAAAAACAACTTTTTACACAAAGACACGAGTTTCAACTGTGAATTTTGGCGCTTCGACAAGACGAAAGTTTTTGTCCTCCGAGGTCGGCCTGTTAGCTTAGCTCGTATCTTAGCTTCTCAGTAGCTGCTTCTAACGACCCAAAAACGTGATTTTGGACAGTTATGAGTGCACACCTAATTCTCCAGCTCCCCGAGCGCTGACTACGGCTGCTCGTTGCACCACCTGGTGGTGGTTGGGTTAAAGGCAGAAGACCAATTTCGTCTGTCAAGTATGGGAAACATACACAGATGACAAATGTGACATTATTAATTATTATTATTATTAAAACAGATTTTAAAGAAAAGAAAAAGGAGAAAGGGAGGAGTCAGTGAAAAGCATCGGAGTTGAGCCTTTTTGTCATCCAGTGTCTTCAGTAGAAAGGAACACGAAGAAATGATAACGCCGATAAATGAAAATGAGGTTGATAATTTTCATTTATCATGTGATTAATTGATTTATTGTTTATTGCAACAAAACTAATTGTGTATGAGTCAAAGTCATTAATAAATATCCTTGTTGGTTTTAATATATATATGATTTTATGTATCTTATGCATTTGAATAAAGTGTGATTTTCTTTTTTCTTGTACAACAGGAGAGAATAAAGTCTGTCCCTTAGCCTCAGAGCCAGATATTATCCAGTGACACTCGGATGATTTAAGGTCCTCTGGTGTCCGAACGTAACACCATGTTGTGTTTTCACTTAAGAGGATAGTCCTCATCTGTCTGTCCCTGTAACACACACTCACAAGTTTACACGCACACACACACTGAGACACGCAAAGTAGTTCTAAAACTTGTTGACAGTCACACACAACTTCCACTTGAGTATGTACCAGCGGGGTAAGACTGTATACATAGAAACGGAGCGGTGACAGTTGTGGGCTGGCAGAGCAGCATTCATGGCTGCATCCACTGACTGAGTCCAGACAGCTGCTATCAGAAGAAAAGGGGGTCTGAATGGAAGTGACAGCTGTGGATTCCTCTAGACGATGGAGGAAGAGAAAGATATGAGTTAGTATTTCCCCATTAACTGTAGCGAAATGTCTTATGAAACACCAGACAGATTTTACTATAACTCTAAGAATATAATTGAAATACAATACATTAATAATCAAACTAACCATATAAATTAATTCAATTCAAGTCGGCTACCACAACAAATTGACTTTAGTCAACCCAAAAATGGCCATGACAGTAGCCGTGTTTCCATCAAGGTTTCTTGATGCACATTTTGAAGTATCACATCAGAAAAGGTGAATGGAAATGGCACGATTCGAATTAACTTCCTCTAATTCGCAAAAAAGTTGATACGCTCGCTTGAGGTGGTTTTTGGGTTTTTCGAAACAGAGCTGATGCGCAAAACGAGAGATGGAAACAGATTTGCCGACTCAGTTCTGACGTAGCGAACATTCACGTCATGTGACTGATCAGCTGTTTCCGCTGTAACATCGCTAAAACTAGTTGGCATGACAGAATAAATACAACTTGCCCGATAGCAACACATTCCTGAAATATTCTCTCCATTTTGCCGAGATGTGTGGTTCGGTTCCTGTTTTCAACCGCTACTTCCTGTTTACTGTAGACGTGCGTAACGCTGACGTCTGACGTAATGCCGCTTTGCGTGGCCTGGTGGATTCGCTTCAAGCCAGTTGATGGAAACACTTCTGATTCGCATTAATTTTTATTTACATTTTTGCGAATTATCAAAAATTCGCTCAAAATTCGAATTGAAAATAGATGGAAACACGGTTTATGTCAGTTCTACAGATACAGTATTGAGATAAAATGTCGATTTAATATTCAAAGATAATAATTCATAACATATTTGCTGAGCTCTAACACATTTTGCGAGATTTCATGATAGCATGAGTTTGCTTATTTTTTTTCAAGGTTTGGAAAAAAATGTAACTACCATGTTTTCCAGCCTATAAGTCACACCTTTTTGCCTAATTTACATACCCAGCAACTTAAACGCCAAAGCGACGTATTTATGTTTTTTCCCCCATATTTATAAACAATTTTTTTTACTGAGATATGACCGTTTTCATTCAGTCTGACAGAAAATATTTAGCACTAACATTTTCAGCCGCTAGATGGCACTCAAGTAGTATGGCATGCCGTTGTGTCATGTAATGGATAAAAGTGGCTATTAATGACATAATCGGCTTGCCATAGACTGTCACCTTCATCCAACTCTGTGAGCATGCCTGGAGCAACCGTCAAATCGGCTTCATTTCGCTGCACCACCCCAGCAAAATGCAGCTCATTTGATCATTGAAGTGCATTTATTAAGAAAAAGTTCAACTGAGACGCACCTTTGTTATAATGTCAAGCTAACAAATAATTGTTTTAGGTGCTTATCTTGTTAAATTTCAAAGAAATGCACAGCGATCCTCCTTCCTGATTTCATCCCTCTTCATGCTCTTGGAGCACCGAGACAGCTGATTTGACTGTCAAAGTGCATTTATTAAGTAAAAGTTCAACTGAGGCACACCTTTACTATAATTTTGAGCAATCAAATAATTGTTTTTAAGTGTTAATCTTGTTAAATTCTTGTTAGAAGTCCTCCCGTGCATGCTCCCATAGCCGCCGTTTGGCAACCCATCCATTTTCGCCACACCGGCCCTGCGGCCCACATTTCCGGGTGGTCCACGGTGATGCGTAACAAACGCGACATGTCAGCGGTGATGTTTAATAGATGCAACACATACGACAAAGCCACTTATTGTATGTTTTTTTCCAATTTATTAGTCATATTTGGACTGATGCGATGTATACGGTGGTGTGACGTGTACGGCGGAAAATATGGTAGAACACCATCATGCCTCATCTTATGGTTTAAAACTGGCATGAAAGGCGTTCAGTTCAGTGAATCCTTTCAAGGAATGCTACCATTCACTGTCACATTCACACCTAGGTACAATTTAGAGTTACCAATCAGCCTAACATGCATGTTTTTGATCTGTGGAAAGAAACTGGAGTACATCTTACATTTTCAAGTCTTGCTTGCCTGCAGTTTTATTTGAAAAAATATATACTTTTTTTTTAAACAGAATTGTGCAGCTGTGCACATTTTACAAATATAGAATGTTCAAAAAAATAATTTCAGCATTAGCGTTTATTAAAGAAGCATTTACTGGTAGGATGAGTAATTTGAGTGAGTGAGAAAACACAGAAAGTCAGAGTAAAGAACATGTTATCCCACTGTCAGTATTGGACTATTCATAGAGATCCTGAGTTGCACAAGGCTGATTTAGCAACTGCGTGGATTTTTTTCTTCTTTTCGATGCACCTTAAAGCCTTTTGCACAAATTCATGAATCACTTGAGCTTCCAGAAAAGATTTCTGCAGCCATGGCTGGTTTCTGCAGAAATTTCAAACCACACTTCTCTAAAATTAAAGTTTCTGAACAACCAGCCGAGATCACGTGTTTCTTTTATAGACAGTTAAAAATATTCTAATTTGTTGAACATTTAGGCCTGTGGTAAATGTGCATGTGACTTTGCGTTCCTGTTTTCATGTGAAGGTAACATTTTCAAAAAGGTGTTTATTTTACCCCGTTTCATTATGTAGCTTGTTTTTATTTCATTATATAGCACTATTAAAACAAGTCTCTTGAAAATGAGTCCTTGTGGCTCAGTGAGACTAACCTGTATAAATAAAGATTGGATGGATTTTGGGAAATTGCTCATCCCGAACATCCCAAAATGTCAACACATTCCTGTAATTGCATTTGAAAGATGGTGAAATTTTAAAGTCTAACTCGGTGACGTTTTTTACTGTAACTTGCTCAGGCCAAATTTATCCTGTTTGCATCCAGAACAGGGCTATTCAACTGGTGGCCCATGGGCCACAGTGTTGCCAGATAGTCAAGGTTTTTCAGCCCAAAAATCTATTAAAAAATAAAAACGCCACATGAATACATTGTTAAATTTACAGTTTGAACATGAACGCACATCAGTACAAGCCAAGGAAATTACACACACACGCATGCACGCACGCACGCACGCATGCACACACACACATACACATGCACACAATACGCACCCCCCCCCCCCTCCTGTAAAGATATATTGGTTTTTCATATGTTCATCGATGTGATTAATCAAAACAAGTTAAATGTGAACATTACTGTTCTTAATCCAGAAAACCCACGTCACATTTGAGGATCTGGTTATTATAAACACTGATTCAATTTTAATTATAAATATTTCTATATTTATCACCACATAATATTTTTACACAAAGTAGTAGTAAATAGTCAAAATAATACATATGTTGGTTTAGTGCTTAGCTATAACCTAAATATTTAAGGCGTAAACATTTTTAACAATCAGTTTAAAAGTTATAAATGTTGTCTTTGGTGGTGCCTGTTTGCTTTCCAAATATATTGGTGTGTGTGAATTACAGGCATTAACTTAAAACACTTTGTAGCACGGTGCTTTATGAAGTTCAGTCCATTTCCTTTTATTAGTTGACTGGCTGATCTGCCACACTCAATATGGCGGCAGCTCCGACGTACCGCTGCAACGGGCCAGCCCACCTAATGAGGGGTTTACTAAATCTAGCATAATTTATGGCACCACCTCACCAGTTCTGTTGTGAACGCGCAGGTGACAACCGCCAATCAGTGATGGAGAAAGATCAGGTGGGCTATGAACCTATAATGACGAATGATTGTTTGAAATGTGTTCAACAGGTTAACCCCCAAAAAACGCCAATCTGACTCCATATACATCCAAATTATCTCCACCCGCCCAAAGCAATTTTTACCTGCAAAATCAGAATGAAAACTGCCAAACTGGTGGTAAACCGCCCAATCTGGCAACACTTGGGGTGCCACTTCTGGCCTGTGGGTGACGTCAGTCCGGCCCACCGATGAGCTTGTTTTAAAAAAAAAAAGAAACAAAAAAAGAAGACTTTTGAGTTTTGGGTTTGGGCTCTGTTTATTGCATTTATGATTAAGTGCAACAAAATAAACACATTCAAACTCATCGTAATACAGGTAGTCCCCGACTTACGAACGAGTTCCGTTCCTACGCGCTGTCGTATGTCGAATTTCGACGTAAGTCGTAAAATACGTCCAAACGGCACCTCATACGTACAGTAACACAGTACCCTACATAATTATCAAAAAAACACATACATTTAGGAGCCATAATGATAGGAAAAAAGAGTTAATAACCTACTGGTATGCTGGTGAATTCTTCCTCTGTCTGTTAGCATGTTAGCTTGTTGCACCTCCGAGCTCTGCAGCTTCCTGCTGCTTCACGCGGTCCACAGCGTTTACAGCAAGGTCTGTTAGCATGTTAGCTCTTGCTCCTCCAGTCCAGCTCCGCTGTTTCTGCCGTCTGGTGACACCACCCACCCGTCCATCCTCCAGTAAGGTCCGCACCTTTTGTTTACGACGTCAAACTGCCCTCCTAACGTCCTCTGCTCCGGTCTGCCTGTCCAAACAATGAGGTCTCCTGTAGTAACTTTTCACTGAGTGCGTCAAGCTACTCTCCCCCCTCCCTCCTGTAAACCTCCTGTAAATTTCCGCTGTCCTTCGCTGAGTTTCGGTACCGTATTTTTTGGTGTAAAGGCGCATAAACCGCGTAACTCGAACAATGCTTTTCAATGGGAGGGCGTTCGTAACCGCGAAACATCGTAAGTCGAGGCCGTCGTAACCCGAGGACTATCTGTAATTGGTTTATTTACTAAATGACTTTCACTGCTGGATGTTCGGCCCCTGATCTGCTGGCTTGCAGTAACTGTGACCCCCTGAGCAGTTCAGTTGAATAGCCCTGATCTAGAATTTAAAAAAAGCCCAACCTAAGTGGGTTGTCAATAGCCTTATTTAGTGTTCCATCTTCCCATAATGGGTGTGTTTGAAATCAAGTGTGAGTTCATTACATGAGCGTGTTGCCTTTAGGCCTCTTTTAGTCATTAATCAGTTGTTAAATGATGTCAGAGCTTTTCACTTTTCAGTAACACCTTCAGTGTGGGAGCAGTGATTTGGAAGTGTGTGTGCGGGGACGCTAGTGGTTGCCCTCTCCGAGTTATCTGGATAGGAAACTTTCCTTGAGCCAGGCTTAACGGCACTGCGGCAGCGGCATCAAAACAAGGAGAGGAGAAGGGAGTCTAAACCGAGCTCTCAAACAGGAAGCCACTCTGGTTCGCTCATTGTTGTGTTTTTATAGACTTTACTTCCTGTCAGCTGGACCGCCCCTGTCACCATGGTTACCATCCTTGTTGTTAATAGCATGGACTTTAAAGATCAGCTGCAACTGAAAGGGGCTTAGAGTGACGCGCAGTGGTGGAGAAAGTACTCAAACACTGTACTTAAGTAAAAGTACAAATAAACAGACAAAAATGTACTCTAGTAAAAGTAGAAGTACCATATTAATATTTTTACTTAAGTAAAAGTAAATAAGTACTTGCTTTTAAAAATACTTAAAGTATTAAAGTAAAAGTACTTGCTGAATGTATTAACTAATGCAATGGTCTACAATACCATTAAGTGTGCGTACTGTATGCATATTTTCTGTAATACATTAATAGTGTTGAGCCATTTTAATGAACAATGCTGCAGATAATGCATGTTTTTATTGTGTTTACTCTGTGACACAGTTCACACTTGGACTTTTGATTCTGTGTGTCAGAATTTCAGTGATGAGTTAAATACCATTCAAGCAAAATAAGAAAGAGGAATGATTATACCTTTGAAAGTTTTTATTTAACACAAAATAAAACCAACGGCCCTGACCTCCCTAAATGGTTTTAAAAATCTTTTGGAAACCTGGCAAAAACCATTGCAGATATGTTCCTGTTTTTGATTTTGTACATCTACCTTGTGGTGTTTTGCTAGTTTTGATACTTTGCATTTCACTTTCTATTTCTCTCCTACGTTGTTTTTTTTTTATGTGTTTGTTGTTTAAGGAAATTCTACCATTGCTGTTCATCATTCTTTAGTTTGTAGCAGGTCGCTTTTGTAAATGAGCCCTCGATGCTCAATGAGATTTACCGGACTAAATAAAGGTTGAATGAAAAAAGTAAAAGTTGTCTGTTTGAAAAAAGGAGCATTAGACACAACTAACAAAGGAATAGATCACTTTAACTCGTTTGTCATCAACTCTAGTTAAAATATTGTCTAGTCAATCTTGTAATGGATCAACAATGAACAATACTTTAACTTCCTGACAACATTTTCAAAACTTGGACCTGAGTGTCGAGACATTTGGAGAAATCTCTTGTCTCCTAACATCCCATGAACTGACACATTTTAATATTGCAGCAAGAATTTCTTGTTCAAGTTCAGAAGAAGTTGGTTTTCAAAGTTTTTGAGTCCATGTCTGGCTCTTTAGGGAGAGAGAATCTGTCCTGCTGTACTGAACAGTCTTTCAATAGTCTTTCAATAATATTTCAATAGTCTTTCAATAATATTTCAATAAAGCCATGGGTGTTGTGTATCTTCTGGATGAATCTTTGTGGTGGAATCCATTTTGTGTGTGTTAGTGGTGCTGTGGGTGCTCCCAGCTAAATGACTTATACACAAGAATATACATCATTGGTCCAGCTCTTCTTGAAGGCAGGTCTAATGTTACCTGTCCACTTTGCAGTGATTCAGTGGACCAACTCCCCTCTCAACATCAGTTACTTTCAAACTAACGACAAATCAAAAAGTTGCAACGTGAATGTAACTTGTAACTCAACACATTATAGAAATGTAGTGTAGTAGAAAGTACAGATACTTCATGTAAAATGTAGTGCAGTAAAAGTAAAAGTACCCACATTTAATTCTACTTAAGTAAAGTACAGATACATGAAAAATATACTTAAGTACAGTAACAAAGTATTTGTACTTAGTTACATCCCACCACTGGTGACACGTTTGAAAAATGTGAAGAACAAGAGAAGCTGTGATAATATTAATAATAATAATAAATTCAATTTATACCGCACTTTTCATTAATAAAAATCTCAAAGTGCTATGTTGTTGTTATTGTAAATCAGTGCTTAAGAAATTTGACATCTGAAACTTTTTAGTCGCTACAGAAAAAAATGGATCTCCTCAGCAACAGAACTGTTGGCTTTTTCTTTATGATGCTCCGTGTCGTTTGTGACTGATCTCGACTGCATGGTTTATTGGTCACGCTCTCTTTCTGTTCTAAAAGTGAACCCAGTGCAACATGAAAAGGCGCCGAGAACACGTCATTAGACAAAAGTTCAGACTTGAGTCTGCAGATGCCCTCAAGACACGGCTGCTCTTCATCAGTTAAAGGTGCCAAAACCGTCTGAACATTATCCTAAAATCAAACAGTCCGATGCTGAGCAGAGTTTCAGAAACCCAGAGAGAAAAAGTGGCAGGGTAAGAAAGAGAAGGAGTCAAAGTAAAAAAGAGGATGTGGCCGGCAGTAAAAGAGCTCTCCATCTAATTATAGATCCTGCTGTGAGCTGGCTGAGACAGAAGTGCTGCTTGGTTAGGGTGAGGGGGGTGGGTGTTTCACACTGCCAGATATTTACATGACAAGCTGGGGTTTGTGTTTTTTTTTTAAACTTTACTTTTGTACTTTATTGCATGTGTGTGTTTCTATGGAACTGTACATAGCTTTAAAAAAAGCAAAGGTAAACCAAATGTCTAAGATTCTAGACGTACTATGTAATTATTTAATTACACAGTAAATACATTGTAATTAAACGTACTTTGAGATTTTCACTAATGAAAAGTGCGTTATAAATTGAATTCATTTTTATTATTATTATTATTATAATCGTCATTAATGGTCCAGTTGTTTCTGTATTGAACGTCTTTTGATTTGATTTCAGATTCAGATTCAGATTCTGTTTATTATCGCCATTGTCAATGAACAGGATTCACAGACTAGGAATTTGCTTCGGCATAACGGTGCATAAAATATAAAAACATAAGACACAAAAAACATAAACCATAAAACATCAATACAATCAATACAATATTCAGTGAACAAAAACTACTAAGAAACAGCGCAATTAGAGTGGTGCAATCAAAATACAGTGATACAGTGATTCCCAATCAAAATACAAAGAACAAATACAAAATACAGCGACCAAGGCAAGTTATGAGGTAGCATGGTTATGAGTGTTCAAGAGTCTGACAGCAGAGGGGAAGAAACTGTTTTTATGGCGGGAGGTTCTGGTCCCAATTGACCGAAGCCTCCTGCCTGAGGGGAGTGGTTCGAACAGACCGTATGCAGGGTGAGAAGGGTCAGCTGTGATCCGACCTGCTCGCCTCACAGTCCTGGAGACGTACAGGTCATGGAGAGATGGGAGACTACAGCCGATTACCTTCTCAGCAGAGCGCACAATGCGCTGCAGTCTGTGTCTGTCCCTGACAGTGGCCCCTGCGTACCACACTGTGATGGACGCGCTGAGGATGGACTCGATGATGGCCGTGTAGAACTGCACCATCAGCTTGGCCGGCAGCTTGGCCTTCCTCAGCTGTCGCAGGAAGTACATCCTCTGCTGAGCCTTTTTGATGAGGGAGCTGATGGTTGGCTCCCACTTGAGGTCCTGGGTGATGGTGGTGCAGAGGAACCGGTAGCAGTCCCCAATGATGATGGGGGTGTTGTTTTTTTTTCTTTTTTTCTTTTTTTTTTCCATTTATAGATGGCCTCCCTTCACACCTTATAGCCATCCTCTCACTCCAATATGTATTTTTTTTTTTTAATAGAGAAAGAAAGAAAGAAAAGAGAAGAGAAAGTAGACAACAAAACAACAATTATCCACAGAAAGAGCACAATGCAAACACACCAAACCTCCGTACACAATCCTGCAAAGCACATGACAGAACACAGCAACTAAACATACAAACATAAAGACTGATAATATTCATGACCTTGCAGTAGATTTCTATAAATACACATACCCATACCTACAAATATATATACAATATACATACATATATATTTATATTCAGTTATATACCCATCTACATACATCTATATATACATCCCTGCATCCATTTGTGTGTGGTTGTGAGCATGCATAAGTGAATAAGGTTCCTCCAATAGAACATTTAGTAGCGAATGTGAAGCATCAGAGACCCGTCCCCCCAAAGCCCGAGACAGACGAAGGGGCGATCAAAGCCCAAGACCCCAGGAAGGACCCTGAGCCCAGAGTCCCCAGGACCACCCGAACAGGACGAGCCACTCGTCCACTCCCCAGATCCGACCAAGTGGAAGAACCGGACGAACCCCACCAGGGACCACACACAATGACCCCCCGGTGTCAACAGCGACAAATACACAAGCCCCCGCCGGAGCCCGCCGTACCGACGTAGCCCCAGGGCCGGTCACCGAGGCTCGGGCACCGGGGACGCCCATCCCTCAGGTCCAGACCCGACAGGACCAGAGGACCCGAGCCCCACCAGGCAGCCACCAGGCCGAGCTGACAAACGCCCAAGCGCCCAACCCCAGATAGTGAGGGCCCCAAGCACGCCCGCAGGCAGAGGAACACCCATGGGGGTGTTGTTAAAGGTGATGGGGGGCAGAGGGGCTCTGTCTTTCCTGAAGTCCACAATCATCTCCACTGTCTTCTGGGCGTTGAGCTCCAGGTTGTTGTTGCTGCACCAGGTCACCAGCCGGCCCACCTCTCTCCTGTACGCA
>JBBPBX010082156.1:0-15796 GCA_038048925.1 Garcialebias charrua | reverse complement strand
TTTGAAGGGGTGATGTTCTTGCTTGTGTTTGTGTGTTTTTGTTCGCAAAACTTCTCATGAACCACTTGGTGGATTTGGAATGGAGCTCTCGTAAAGGAATCATTAGATGCACATCTACGACTGATTCAAGATGGCCGCCATGGCTTATTGGCCTTTAAAACAAAAGTGAGCGTTGCACGCCAGTTTTGTTGAAACAACAGACGATCAGGAAGACGCAGACACCTAAAAAGTGAGAAAAATTCTGAAAAATAATTTGATCTGTGTTTGTCAACTGGTGGTACCCGGGCCACATCTGACCCATAGACACATTTAATTTGGTCTTCAAATTATTAAATTATTTTGGAAAAAATAGTAAGCGTTCACAACATAGTGATTCATTTTTCTTACGTACATTTTTTGGCGTAGTTCAATGATCGACTTTGTTGTCGTCTCATCTGATCTGCGGCCGCATGTCCTGGACACTCGGGTGAAGAGAGGGGCGGAGCTGTCAACTGACCACTACCTGGTGGTGAGTTGGCTCCGATGGTGGGGGAGGATGCCGGTCAGACCTGGCAGACCCAAACGTATTGTGAGGGTCTGCTGGGAACGTCTGGCAGAGTCTCCCGTAAGACGGAGCTTTAACTCCCACCTCCGGGAGAGCTTTGAACACGTTCCGAGGGAGGCGGGGGACATTGAGCCCGAGTGGGCCATGTTTCGCGCCTCTATTGTCGAGGCAGCTTATCGGAGTTGTGGCCGCAAGGTTGTTGGTGCCTGTCGTGGTGGCAACCCTCGAACCCGGTGGTGGACACCGGCGGTGAGGGATGCTGTCAAGCTGAAGAAGGAGTCCTATTGGGCCTTTTTGGCCTGTGGGACCCCGGAAGCAGCAGATAGGTACCGGCAGTCCAAGCGGCATGCGGCTCGGGTGGTTGCTGAGGCAAAAACTCGGGCGTGGGAGGAGTTCGGAGAGGCCATGGAGAATGACTTCCGTACGGCTTCGAGGCGATTCTGGTCCACCATCCGGCGTCTCAGGGGGGGAAAGCGGTACGCGACCAACACCATTTATGGTGGGGATGGCGTGCTGTTGACCTCAACTCGGGATGTTGTGAGTCGGTGGGCGGAATACTTCGAAGACCTCCTCAATCCTACTGGCACGTCTTCCACTGAGGAAGCGGAGCCTGGGGACTTTGGATCGGGCTCTCCAATCTCTGGTGCGGAGGTCGCCGAGGTGGTTAAAAAGCTCCGCGGTGGCAAGGCTCCGGGGGTGGATGAGATTCGTCCTGAGTTCCTTAGGGCTCTGGATGTTGTGGGGTTGTGTTGGCTTACGCGACTCTGCAATATCGCGTGGACATCGGGGGCAGTTCCCTTGGATTGGCAGACTGGGGTGGTGGTTCCCCTATTCAAAAAGGGGGACCGTAGGGTGTGTTCCAACTATAGAGGGATCACACTCTTAAGCCTCCCTGGTAAGGTCTATTCAGGGGTTCTGGAGAGGAGGGTCCGTCGGATAGTCGAACCTCGGATTCAGGAGGAGCAGTGTGGTTTTCGTCCTGGTCGTGGAACACTAGACCAGCTCTACACCCTCAACAGGGTCCTGGAGGGTGCGTGGGAGTTTGCCCAACCAGTTTACATGTGCTTTGTAGACTTGGAAAAGGCATTCGACCGCGTCCCTCGGGGGGTTCTGTGGGGGGTACTCCGGGAGTATGGGGTACCAGGCCCATTGATATGGGCTGTTAGGTCCCTGTACGACCGGTGTCAGAGCTTGGTCCGCATTGCCGGCAGTAAGTCAGGCTCGTTTCCGGTGAGAGTTGGACTCCGCCAAGGTTGCCCTTTGTCACCGATTCTGTTTATAACTTTTATGGACAGAATTTCTAGGCGCAGCCAAGGTGTTGAGAGGATCCGTTTTGGTGGCCTTAGAATCGCTTCTCTGTTTTTTGCAGATGATGTGGTCCTATTGGCTTCATCAGCTCGTGATCTACAGCTTTCACTGGAGCGGTTTGCAGCTGAATGCGATGCGGCCGGGATGAGGATCAGTTCCTCCAAATCCGAGGCCATGGTCTTGAGCCGGAAAAGGGTAGCGTGCCCTCTCCGGGTCGGGGAGGAGGTCCTGCCCCAAGTGGAGGAGTTTAAGTATCTCGGGATCTTGTTCACGAATGAGGGAAAACTGGAGCGTGAGATCGATAGGCGGATAGGTGCAGCGTCCGCAGTGAAGCGGGCGCTGTACCGGTCTGTCGTGGTGAAGAGAGAGCTGAGTCAAAAGGCAAAGCTCTCAATTTACCGATCGATCTACGTTCCCACCCTCATCTATGGTCATGAGCTTTGGGTTATGACCGAAAGAACAAGATCTCGGATACAAGCGGCTGAAATGAGTTTTCTCCGCAGGGTGGCTGGACTCTCCCTTAGAGATAGGGTGAGAAGCTCAGTCATCCGGGAGGGACTCGGAGTAGAGCCGCTGCTTCTCCACATCGAGAGGAGCCAGTTGAGGTGGCTCGGGCATCTGGTTAGGATGCCTCCTGGACGCCTCCCTGGTGAGGTGTTCCGGGCATGTCCCACCGGGAGGAGACCCAGAGGAAGACCCAGGACACGCTGGAGGGACTATGTTTCTCGGCTGGCCTGGGAACGCCTTGGGATTCCCCCAGAGGAGCTGCTCCAAGTGGCTGGGGAGAGGGAAGTCTGGGCCTCCCTACTTAGGCTGCTACCCCCGCGACCCGACCCCGGATAAGCAGAAGAAAATGGATGGATGGATGGATGGACATTTTTCGG
Organism: Garcialebias charrua; assembly: GCA_038048925.1. Classification (NCBI taxonomy): domain Eukaryota; kingdom Metazoa; phylum Chordata; class Actinopteri; order Cyprinodontiformes; family Rivulidae; genus Garcialebias; species Garcialebias charrua. The sequence continues at coordinate 13,060 of JBBPBX010082156.1, read as the reverse complement.
CATTTTTCTTGTTCCACAATTTTTGTGCTATTTCAACTAGGGGTGCACCGGTAAATCGGCCAGCTGATTTATTGGCTCCAATTTCCTTAATTTTGGGAGATCGGAAATCGGCCGATACTTACGGTACACAAGAAACCGATTTTATCTTTTTGTTGTTGGTAGTTTTAACAACAATTGTCTGAACTTCATTTATATTTCAGAGCTCTACCTCATGACCAGTTAAACAAGTTTGTATTGTTTCTAGGATATTGGTATGTTTTTTAATAAAATAATATTGGAAAATTGAAGGTGCATTGTGACCTAAAAACACCTGACAGTGTCGCTTATAAAACAAAATCGGTATCAACCTAAATCTGTATCGGCAGGTCAGGCTTTTTAGAAATGAGTGATTGGCCAGAAAACTGCAATCGGTGCACCCCTAATTTCAACAAATCCTAAATCAAAACGTTCAGCTCATTCAGGAGAAGGGTGCAGTGATCTTTGGTATTGGTGCAACTTTAGCTTTTTGAATTATTTAGCCTTTTCTGCCACCATTTTCCTCATATTAAATGAATTGAGCTCATTTTACATCCTTCACATCTTTAGCTCTGTTTACAACCTTTTACTGCTCCTTTCACATTTTGTTCTGGTTCAGCTACTTTCAGCTACTTTCTGCTGTTTTGTTCTCATTTTAGATTCTTTCTGCTAACCAAAACATTTTTTGTGCTTCTTCTAACTTCTTTCTGCTAATTTCGGCTTTTTTTATACTCCTTTCAGCTTATTCATGCATGTTTCAGTGTTTTCTGCTATTTCAGCTACTATTTAGCTGTTTTTAAACTAATTTTAGCATCTTTTTTTTCTTCTTTCAAATTCCACTTTTTCCCCCATTCATTTCAACTTTTTTCAGCCTAATTCAGCAAATAAAAAATAAAAAATGGCTATCTCTACTTCCTTCTGGTAATTTAAGCTTCTTTCTGTTTTGTAGCTATGTTTCAGTTTATTTATTTTTATTTTTACTAATTTCAGCTTTTTTCTGATAATTTCCACTTTTTTGTGCTCATTTCTGCTTCTTTCAGCCTAAATGGGCACATATGTGTTCTTTCTGCTTTCTTCTGCTAATTTAAGCTTGTTCAAACTCTTAGGTCTTTTTTTAAGCTAATTTCAGCTGTTTTCTGATAAATTCAAGTTTTCTGTGATGCTTTCTGCAGCTTTCAGTCTAATTAACTTCTTTCTGCTAATTTAAGATTTCTGTGTGAATTTCAGCTTATTTGTGCCATTTGAAGTTATTTCCACTACATGTACTACTATTATTTGATAATTTCAGCCTTTTTTTTTATAGCTAATTTCTTAATTTTCTGCACATTTCTGCTTATTTAAACCAAATTCAGTAAATATGTGTTCTTTCTGCTTTCTTCAGCTAATTTAGGCTTGTTCTTCTATTTCAGCTCCATTTCAGCATGCTTTTTTAAAATCTAATTTCAGCTGTTTTTCAGCAAGTTGATCTGCAATAAGCATTCACTCTGCATTTTAGCAGGAAATGCAATTGGTATAATTCTGTCAGTTTTACAAATATTGATCTAAAATTTGATTTACTGTTAGCTGGGAGTCTTTAACAACACGTGTTCACAGCTCTGACAAATTATATATAATATTTGTTTAAAGTCTTTAATTAATGTAATTTTATTGGATAAATAAATATTCAACATTGACAATGAACTGTCATTTAAAATCCACATCTCCAAAATGGCCACTAAACTCAAACTGAAGCTAGGCTTCTACTTCAGAAACAAATCCTGCTTCTCATGCAAAGCCAGGAGAACATTAGTAGCTGCAACATTCATGCCAATATTAGATTACGGTGATGTGCTGTACATGAGTGCTGCATCAAAATACCTACAGTCTTTAGACTCCATTTATCACAGTGCCCTTCGGTTCATTACTGACTCCAGTTATCGCACTCATCACTGTGAGCTTTACATCAAATCTGGCTGGTCATCTCTCAGCACTCGCAGATACACTCACTGGATATCCTTCATCTATAAGACCCTCCTAAACCTAGTCCCGTCATACCTTACCTCCTTAAAGTGGCACTCAACCCACTGTGAAACGGTAGCCCCGCCCCCAGACCAGATTCAAACTCCTCATGAAAATGGGTGTGTCAAGAGACAAGGAGGGGAGGAGGTGGGTGGATGTGCTGCGTTCACGCCCCCTCTAGCAACAAACTAAAACAAACTAAAACTCTAGCAAACAACTTACAGCAAGCAACAACAAAGAATACTTATGCAGATGTGTTTATCTATTCTCACCCGATTTATCCAAAACAAAAGGCCTAAAAAAAGAAAAATAATACCACAAGGTATTCCGTGACCGGGGTTCGAACCTGGGTCTCTTGGATCCCAAACCTGCACTTCCACCACTGCCCCAACTCGGGATACATGCTTTGCTCGTCCATCGCACCATAAGAAAACGAATACAACCAAATAGTTTCGATGACGTGAAAAGTATTCCTAAAATAAATAAGTCAAAATATACAAATAACTAGTGCCATTCCAAAAACTATAATATGCATTGTTGCAGTACTTTTCCGGCGTGCAATGTACCACTTCCAAATAAGGTATGAACTGCAGCGCGGACCTTCTCACCTCTGCAGGAGATTGGCTCTGCTTGAACCACTTTCGTGACGACAGAGTGAGAAAACACGTCACAGTGAGAATCCTAGACCAATAAGAAAATCAAGGTGCAATTCCTCTGTTCAACCCATAGGGCTACCGTAAACACGTTTTTAGACCAAATATTGCCGATTTAAACTAATACGCACAAATATATGAAGATTAACACAGACATAGTGCTATACAACATTTTAGACACATTCTAGGGAGTTTATCAGCTAAAAAAAGTTAATTTTGAGTTTAGCCCCCCTTTAATACAAACATCACACAGTCATTACTCCCTGCGCTCTAACGATCTAGTCCTCCTGTCAGTTCCTCCGGTCAGACCTGAACTAGGAAAAAGAGCGTTCAGCTTCGCCGTCCCCTCAGCCTGGAACAACTTACAGACAGATCTGAAACTATCAACATTCATCTCCTAGATCCTATGTCAACCTTATTAGATAATGTCATCAAGAAACTTGACCATTGCAGATGTTTCTAACCATCACTTGTCCAATATACATGTCATTGTTGATTTTTTAACTGTATCTATTCAACCGATGTCTGTCTGCTTGTTATATTATATATTATATATATAATGTCTATAGAAGTCTGTCTTATCCTGTTGGTTTTGAACTGTCAACATCTATTCATTGTAATTGTAGTTTTCTTTATTTTCTTTTTTTGATAAATGCAAAAGCTTATTGTCAATTACCATGTGACCACTTGACCAGGTCACCCTTGTAAAAGATATCTCGATCTCAACGGGCTCTACCTGGTAAAATAAAGGTGATTGATTGATTGATTGAAATACAATTAAGTTAACTCTGTCATTTAGCTTAATATCTCATAAACCACTGAATGAATTTCTATAAAACTTTCAAGAATCTCTTGATGTACTTCTACAAATTACACATTTTTGGAGCCAACACAATTTAAGATGGCCCCCACAGCCAACTGGCATAAAAAAACAACACAAAAATAGCTTTAGGCAGGCAGTTATACAAATATTGACCTCAACTTTGAAGTAGTAGTAGCTGAGAGTCAGCTTCTAAACGTAGTCGAAGAGCTTAAAGATTTCTCATGAGATAACTGCAAGTGTTTAGAGTATTTGACCAAAATGGCTTCAACTTCATCCCATCCCAGCATGAAATGATCTTTGCTGACTTACAAAAACAATTGACGAGATACGATAAAAGGTGACAGAAAGCATTCTTTGAAAGAATGATACCTTTGTGGACGCTTTAATGTTAAAATAGCATGTCAAATATTTAAGTTTTCTTTACTGCTTTTTATATTTCATCTTTATTTTCCAGGGTAACGTCACGTCATCGAGAGGTAGTGACCTCGGTGATAACGACAAACCCACTGTGAGCCATGTCTCCTACTCAGATGCCTCAGCTGCTTCGCACATCAATGGGAAAACACCGCTGGAGGAGGCTGACCAGATTATTCACTCTATGGCACAGGTGCAAATTTTAACTGCAGTAAATTAAATCTGAAACGGAGTCACTGTGTCGAGTCTTTTTCAAGTCCAAGAGGATTCAAAACTTCAGCTTATGATGTTTCGTTGTCATTACTTTAACACAAACTCATCACAACCATTCAAAGGTGGTGTAAATTTACGTGTTTGTGTGTGTTGTGCGACAAAGGGGCGCTACGTGACACAGGTGGAGCTGCGGAAGCCGCCCTCAGGAGGCATTGGCTTCAGCGTGGTGGGACTTAAGAGTGAGAACTGTGGCGAGCTTGGCATCTTCATCCAAGAAATCCAGCCAGGAAGTCTTGCTCACTGGTACGTTTGAAACGACGGCGGTTAGGAAAAACACAGACTGTGAGACAAATGTTGGAAAAACATTTAGATCAGTGGATCAGAGTTCATGCCCAATAATCCAGGTAAAAAAAGCCAACAAAGTTCAGTCAGGTCTTCTGGAATGTTTTGAACCACTTTGGCAATCTTCAACCTCCAAGTGCATTTCATTCAGTCCACAAAGTGTTAAATTATTCTTAAATGTATGTGTAGTCCAATAAAAAAATTAGTTGTAGTCTAGCTCTGAAAGGGTTAACGGCAGTCCTTAGTCCAGGGGTATCAAACAGTTACAAAAGGTGGCCACAATTGAAAACTTGGTCCAAGCCATGGTCCATTTCCAGTCGATACATTACCTCAAGTCAGATACATGAAACATTTTCTTTCTTGCAGGTTCTTCAACAAGAGTTTGATCTGTTTTATTGGATGTTCTCTGTTGCTCTTTCCACATCAGAATCAAAGATTACTGAAAAATCCAACCTTTTTTTCATAAGAGCTTCAAAGTTAGACAGGTGGCATGAGAAGTTTGCACTAAATGACGTATTTAAAAGTTTATTAAGCAAAATGGGAAGTGATCAAAAATATTTTATGTTTAAAATATCATCTTCAGTGAAGGTCAGCATAGTGGTGCAGTTGGTAGAACTGTTGCCTCTCAGCGAGCCAGTTGTCCCGGTTCCAATCCCAGTCTGGAGGCCTTTCTGGGTGGAGTTTGCATGTTCTCTCCATGCATGTGTGGGTTTTCTCCGGGTGCTCTGGTTTTCTCCCACAGACCAAAAACATGCATGTTAGGCTGATTGGTAACTCTAAATTGTCCCTAGGTGTGAGTGAGAGAGTGAATGGTTGTTAGTCTCATTTGTCTCTGTGTGTCCCTGTGATGGGCTGGAGACCTGTCCAGGCTGTCCCCCGCCACTCGCACAGTGATAGCTGGACATGGGCACCAGCGACCCCCGCGACCTGAAAAAGAAGAAAGATAATGTATGTATTTTGAGGGACCAAATAAAATGTTAACGAGGCCCAGATTTGAATTAGTCGCATGTTCTGTAGCCAGTCAGAGCATTCGCTCGCACCTTGTGATCAAGTGCATTAATAAGTGCGTTAGGCATTGGTTGACGATTTTTGAGGTTTTGTCAAATAGTTGATAGCTAGTACTTTAGTCATGACAGTCAGCGAACACTGAGTATGGACAAAAGGTCCAGTGTTTCTCCTAGGTTACTTGCTTTGGGAGGGTGCTCGTCTCTTCAGAGTTTTTGTTGAGGGAGAGGAGAATTGTAGCGCTACAGTAGTGGTGGCATTTGCTGACGGTTGAGGAGAGTGGGTATAGCAGAGTGCTATGGTTGTATTGTGCATGGTTTGGAGTCTGAACTGAGCTGCTAGACCCCGCTCCCCATCCAGAAGTGGCAGAGCAGAGTGGGGGCGAGGGTTGGTAAGTAGGGCGCCCTCCTTGTATAATGCTAGGGGAAACGATGAAGTCTTTCCAGGCTAATCTTAACGGCTAGCCAAACAAGGGCCTGTTTTTTTAAATGTTTTTTCAGGCTTGCATAACTCTTTATTAAAATCTTCATCCTGGTGTGAGAGAACATTTCATTAGCTAACATTGAACCTCCTCACGTATGCACAACACCGTGCTTTTAGGTTGTTGCTCATTTCGCAGACGAACAACATCTGCATCACAGAGAAATTCTATGATCATCCAAAGGTTTGTTCTTTACACGACTTTGTTTGCTTGATTGTAAGTTGATGGTAGTTACCACAAAGAAAGGGAACCGTGGCTCCCCCACCTTACTGTCTTACGAGAAAATGTGACCTTTGTGCAAGTTTTATTCGAAACTTGTTAATCCAGAAGGCATGAGAGACTTTCACACAGAAATTACAATTGTTGCTTCTGAGGCTAATTGGTTGAAATTTACCAGAGATTAAAAGCATAAACATTAAATTTACTTGCTTTAAGCGTCAAAACTTAATTCCAGACTTTGGTGTGTTTCTTGGTCTTCATGACATCACTAATTTTCAAGAGGTGTGAACACCAATTCAAGGCACTGTACAGTAACGAATGAATCGACTTTAATCTACCATTCTCCTTTAGCTCAAGTTCCCTTGTTTTGTTTCTACAGCGACGGGAGGCTCAAAGAGGCAGACCAGATCTTAGCCATAAACGGTCAGCCACTGGATCAGACTGTGAGCCACCAGCAAGCCATAGGCCTCCTGCAGAGTGCTTCAGAGAAGGTGCTGCTCATTGTGGCCCGAGGGCCAATCCCCCAGCTGACCAGTCCAGTGGTGTCCCGCACGCCTTCGGCTGCTAGCACGCTGTCGGCCCACTCCAGCGCGGTATAAACATCCCCACCTGTGAACAGAACGCTAAACTCGAGCTGTTCAGTCGCATGAGATTTACAGAATCTCCATGATTTAGTCAAAGCTGTTTTTAGTTTCTTATAGTATGACCTGATAAATCAAACTTAGGAGTTCTGTCATTGGTGTTTTTGTCCTTTTTTGTCTCAGTGGCAGCATGTGGAGACAATCGAGCTGGTGAACGATGGCACTGGTCTTGGTTTTGGTATCGTTGGAGGAAAAACTACAGGAGTCATCGTCAAAACTATCCTCCCTGGAGGCATAGCTGATCAGGTGATTGCACCAATGTTTAGTATTTCTGTCGTAAAAACGATCTGGTGTGGGTTTTGCAATGCTTAGCAAAACCTGCTTCGTTTTTTATTATACCTCAGGATGGGCGCTTGCGAAGTGGGGATCACATCCTGAGAATCGGGGACACTGACTTGCACGGGATGGGCAGCGAACAGGTGGCCCAGGTCCTCAGGCAATGTGGCAACAGGGTGAAGCTGGTTGTCACCAGGGGTCCTGTGGAGGAGCCGCCCTCCGCCGTCATGTCTGTGGTGCTCCCCACCGTCACCGAGCAGCAGGTAAAGGAGTCTCTTTCACCATAAACCACAAACACAGCAGGGTTCTGGTACACTTTTATTTGTTCGGTTTTGTAAAGACTTTCTTTCTCCTAAAACTACCCAAAAACAATCTCTAATTACCATGTGCTGCCTTCATTCAAAAAAGCTTTTTATATATATTTTTGCTTTACTTGTTCAGAGAAATAGAATTAAAGAGCTAAGAACACTTTACATTACTTACTTTTTGTAGATACTCCCACTTTGTCCAGTCAATCCCTGTAAACATTGGTTTATATCAGCAACTCAAAATTCAAAAGGATAGTTAGGACTACGGTACATAAAGAGTTAAATCGTGTCATCTGGACCAGTTTCTTTAAGTGAGAAACGTTTCGTCCCCCATCCAGAGGACTTCATCGGTCTGTGGCCTATCAACCAGATCTGTCCCATAGGTAACATTCATTGCTGTGTTTCAAACCAGCCTTAGGATATTTTGAAGCGATGTGTTAAATATTTATCAGTACTGTAGTTATCTTACCATCACAGTAAAGAGTTTGTAGAAGGAGAGAGTACACAAGTCAGGCTAACAGCTAGCTTAACTGGAGCCACTTTTTTTTTGGTTAAATAAAGCAACTCTGGCTCAATAAGGTTAACCTTTACACCCTCATGCATGCTCAATAATCCAGGTAGAAAAATCCAAAAAAGCTAAGTCTGGTCCTCTGGACATTCAAAAAACAAAACAAAGCAAAAAAAACTGTAGAAACGTTTCGTCTTTCGTCCGAAAGACTTCCTCAGTCTGAGAAGCTGTGTTCAGCTCAGTCTTATAAATAGCACCCTCCCACAGTGGATCAACCAGTTGGCTGATGACAGCCGAAACCAGCTGCTCACATGATCAAGGAGGACCATCAGCCTGACGATGGATCGTTAACACCCTGATGGTTGTTTGCTATTCACAGAGGGCTGAGTGATACTTTACACTTTTGTGTGAGGCTGTTGGTTTGATTTGTTGCTGTTTCCTCAACCGAACAGCAGATTTGCTATAACCAAACACACTCAAACTGTATATTTAGTATCCTCAGTGCACCTACAGTTGTCTAGCAACACAAATGCTATTCGGTTGAGGGAACCATCAAAAACTAAACAAACAATCTCGTGCACAAATGTAGCACTTAAATTTTTGCTAATATCGCCCCTCTGTTTGTCAAGCCATGGCTGACATTTTCTGTCTACTGGGAAGAATGTGACTCATGCTGGCAGAATGAGTCATAGTAAGGACGTTTCAGTATTGAATTATTTATTAATTCTCCATCTCAAAAACTTAAAATTAATGCACAGTTTGTTCAAATTTGGCGATTTACCACATGGACTGACAGTACAGGTAAGCTTGTTTTATATATGAGAGTGTTGGTTTGGCAACTTTTATTTGCCTGAAGTGGTGTCATCGGAAATTCCAGTCCTATATTCATTAGGGATGCACGATATTGGATTTTTGGCCAATATCCAGTATGAGGATATGTTAAAACTTATTCAGCCGATAATCGATACAGATATTTTTTTATACTTTCCTTTGTCAGAACATAGCCCTCTTATTTAGGCTTATTTGCTACAAAAATTGTGCAACAGCTGTAAGAGCTGGTGACATATATTCAGTAACAGCCATGTGATATGCATAGCACTCTAACTTATATTACCAGTAAATGAAAAGTGTTAAATGTTATTTATTAGCATTAGTCACCTGTGACGCTGTCTCACTTGTACAGGCTTATTCCAGGTTCTTAGCTGCAGTGTGGGATCCTCTGCACTCTTGTGCATGAAGGACAGACTTTTAAAGTTGAAAGTTTTGTTTATCCATTGTGCCATAAGACTAATTGTGCTAATGGGGCTAACAAAACATCCAAATGTCTGGTAAAACTCACCCAAGTGCTATCGGCTATTAGCTTCTCAATGACGTCAGAAATGACGGCTTGTAACTTGGGTAAGGTTACGTCTGAAAAATATCTCCGACTTCGGACGATGTAGCAAGTCCAAACATCTTCGGAATCCGATATCCTCAACGAAAACTTCCACACCACCGACATTTTGACTTCTTTCTCTCCGCTGTTATCAGATCAGGTAGGCACTCGTGACATCATCACATTGTGCTGCGCTGCAGGCATCCTTGTCACTGGGTTGTCATACAAAAACAGCATCTTTTATATCAGTGAGTTATTTTGATGTAATGGCCGATGTCCGATATTTAGCTTTAACACTAATATCGGCTGATACCATGCCAATAATATCGTGCATCTCTAATGGTACAGTCACACCGAGCAGCGTTTTGAACCTCCAAAAAGCTCCTCACGCACGCAGGTGGACGCACTTGTGAATGCAACATGTCCAGAGCTGAACGCCAGACGCCAAGAAGCTGTTGGGTGTGTGGGAGGAGCTTACCGGTATGAGCCCTGCGCACGGAGTCCAGCACGGAGTCCTGCTCACTCCGCCAGGCGAGGAGGAGCTGTTTATTTCCGTCTCTGTCGAGCAGACTTGACTGGTCGTGAAGGAATTGTCGCGAACACACAGCTACAATGAGTTTCTCTTCCATAGTCCACGAGCTCGCGAGTCTTTTCTTTTTTTTTCCGACAAACAATACGTCACATAGTGCGCGCGCACCCTCGTTTCCGCGTCACATAGGGACTCTCCCACTGCCCCCTCTCTTCTGCCCCCCGACTCTCCCTGATTGGTTGACACACCAACCAATCAGGTGGAGTTGAGCGGCGTTTGAAAGTTTGAACCGCGAAATCTTCAACATGTTGAATGCTCGGTTTGGAGGTGGAAGCCGGTTCACGTGCACGAAAAAACGCTACTCAGCACGCTCAACACGCACGACGCCCGACGCCGACGCCAGGAGGCTGCTGGAGGTGCGTCCACCATTGACTTTACATGGAAGCTGGAAGCTTTGGAGGTAAAAACGCTGCTCGGTGTGAGCACACCATAATATTTATAAAGAAAAAATCCCAAGCTTCATAACGATGCCAAACATTATATGAAGGGATTTCCCGGGCTACAACAGCTAGCAGAGAAAAATGGTTTCAAAGAAAATTAAAAGGATTAGAAATATAATGATTAGTGAAGACACACTCGTTCAAATTAGGGCTGAACAATTTTGGGAAATAATCTAATTGCAATTTTTTTTTCTATAAATTGCAATTGCGATTTAAAACGCAATTTTTTAAAATATCTTCTCAAGTATTTTTCAACAAACAGAAATAATAAATCAATCTGTTTTATAATAAACAATGTCAGATTTATTTAAAGCAGAGATTACAATAAAGCAAACAAATCTATGCCTTTTCTTTTCACCATTTCTATTTTTTTCTTGTTTCATAAACATAATAGTAAACCTGTTAAGTGAACTTCCTACTGTCTAAACTTCACATGACAGTTAATAAATAAATGCAAAAAAAATTATATAATTTTTTTTTAAACTTACTGCTTTCCAGCCAGTAACATCATAAAAAATAAAGTGCAAAATACATAAAGAGAATCTGCTTTAACCAACTCGTTATTTTCTGGGAATTCAAACTCAGTGAACACAAAATAAACTAGTATCTGTTCTTATTAAATCTTTTAGATGTAAAAAAAAAAACCTCTTGGAACAATAATGTAATTACATTTTGAGAACAACAGCAAGGCAGATTCTGCACAATACATGTCGTTGTGCAGCATCTTCTTTTTTATAGCCAAAATACCGTACAAAATTATTCCAAACAGCAGACGTGCTGCTCCTCTTTGGTGCCAAACTTTCAGATGTATCATTTTCTGTCGAGCATGATATCATTGTGCAACCGGTTAAAGCCCAGTGTTGATTTCTCCCGCTACCTGCTTTGCTTTACGCCACTCACTCGTAAGTGATGTAACCAGATCATGTGACCAGTCGAATTGCAGCCTTTGCGATTAGAAAATCTCATTTTATCATATTGCGATATTATTGCAAATGCAATTAATTGTTCAGCCCTAGTTCAAATATTTAGATTTAGAGGTAGATTAACTCAGTTAGTTCCTAGTTTAGTAACCGGGATCCCCCTTGGATACCAGTACACAACTGAAAGATGGTTCAGAGCACCAGGTCCAATATCAGATAGAGGAAAAACAAACAAACATCACAAGGAGGGAAAACTGGACTGTGGCATGAGACCCATCAAAGATTACTGGACTGAACAGAGAGGTTTACAAAGGCTGACAAGGTGATGACAGACAGTTGAGCTAAAGTGAGAGCAGATGCTAACAAAATGCTAGAAAAAACAAAAGACAATAAATAAACCAAACCAAAATAAACCGATAACTGGCCTATGCCTACAATGTTTAATGATGATGCATTGGAGAGGACTAATCTTTCCAGTGCTACATAATGAGTATTTGTTTACTTGAGTTTTGGCTTTCCGTAAACGTTGACTTGTTCTGATTGTCTCCACAGAGCGGTGAGGAAGAGGAGGCTGAAACATTCGATGTGACTCTAACCAAGAACGCACAGGGACTGGGAATCACTATTGCTGGCTACGTTGGAGATAAAAACTCAGGTGAAACGTTTACTTTGAAATATTTTGTTTACTTACGATAAAGGTAGTACAATAATAGAAAAGCATGTACCGTATTTCCCGCCATACGTGTTGCACCGCCCTATAAGTCGCATCAGTCCAAATATGTCTAAAAAAGTGGAAAAATTCATTAATGTGTCACCTCGTCGTATATGTCGCATCTATCATGCATCACCGCTGACTTGTCGCATTTGTTACGCGTCACCACTGACAACCCGGAAATGTGGGCCAAACCATGAATTGTAGGCCAAACTCGAAAATATCATCATCATCATCTTTATTTATAAAGCGGTTTAGCACAGCCATAGCTGAAACAACGTGCTGAACAACAGTTTAAAACAAGATAAAAAGAGAGCATAAAAAACAACAACTTAAAATAAGCCAGAGCTACTATGGGCCGGTATGGGCCGGTGTTGTGCCAAAAATCCATGGGCTGCCAAATGGTGGCCGTGAGAGCATGCACGGGAGGACTTTAACAAGAATTTAACAAGATTAACACTTAAAAACCATCATATGTTTGCTCAAAATTATAGTAAATGTGTGTCTCAGTTTACCTTTTGCCTAATAAATGCACTTTGACGGTCAAATCAGCTGCATTTCAAAACCCGATTCACGGAAGTGGCGGGCAAATGCAGATGGATCAGCCTCCGCATTTCTTTAAAATTTAACAAGATAAACACCTAAAAACAATTATTTGTTTGCTCGAAATTATAGCAAAGGTGTGTCTTATTGAACTTTTACTTAATAAATGCACTTTAATGGTCAAATTAGCTCCATTTCACCTGAGCAGTGCAGCGAAATAAAGATGGTTTGACAGTTGCTCCAAGAAGAACAAAGGTAGAGGACTTTGGCAAGCTGATTGTGTCATTAATAGATGGTGAAGATTCTCAGTCATCCAGGACATGGTAAATTCAAAAAAGTTGAAGAAAAAAACTAAGTACAGGGAGTCCCCGACCTACGGCAACTCGGACTTACGAACGCACTGTAAAAATAAATAAATAAATATATATATATATATGTATATATATTTATAAATGAATACATGTACAGTATTGTACAGTCACCAAGCACTTAGCCTATCCTAACACAGTTTTTAAAGATGAAGGAGTGAGTTGAATTGTCTCCCTTTCACATAAAGTGAATGGAGCCTGCTGGGGAGGAGGGAGA
>JBBPBX010082155.1:0-13109 GCA_038048925.1 Garcialebias charrua | reverse complement strand
TATATATAGACAACAACATTATGGGAGTCAAACTGTAAATACTGGTCTGTGTGAGTGGGTAGAAACATGGGTGTGCTATGGGGTCTCCAGTTTCTCCTATTGTTGCCAACCTGTACATGGAGGAGGTAGAAAGGAGAGCCTTGACGTCCTTTTCAGGGAGACCACCAAGTCATTGGTTCAGGTATGTTGACGACACCTGGGTTAAAATTAAATCTCAGGAAGTCCAACATTTCACTGATCACATCAACTCTGTGGATGAATATACAGGTAGTTCCTGACTTACGAGTGCTCTTACTTACGAGGTCCCGGACTTACGAATATGCATATCATAAAAAAATAATAATAATAATTTTTATTTTTTATAAATGAATACATGTACAGTACTGTACAGTCACCAAGCACTTAGCCTATCCTAACACAGTTTTTAAAGATGAAGGAGTGAGCTGAATTGTCTCCCTTTCACATAAAGTGAAAGTGAAAGTAGCTCCCTTTATGTGAATGGAGCCTGCTGGGGAGGAGGGAGACAATTCAACTGACTCCTTAACTGTGTTAGGATAGGCTAAGCGCTTGGTGACTGTACAGTACTGTACATTTACGTATCTATTTATAAATAAAAATAAAGGAGCCCGTTGCATTGACGTAGCCCCAGGCCCGGTCACCGAGGCCCGGGCACCGGGGACGCCCACCCCTCAGGCCCAGACCCGATAGGACCAGAGGACCCGATCCCCACCAGGCAACGACCAGGCGGAGCTGACACACGCCCAAGTGCCCAAACCCTGAAAGCGACAACAAGGGCCCCCAGCACGCCCGCAGGCAAAAGGACACCCACCACGTGGCCACGTGGTATGTAGTGCATTAACAGAATACCCGAGTTTTCGAGAGATCGAGTGCTTTGACTTCTATCGAGGCTTTTTTGTCCACCTCGAGTACCCGTAGTGACGTCATCACATCACATTTCACAGCGCGCGAGGTAGCTTTTAGCTTTTAGTAGACGCCACAAAATGGATTCCTTTGTGCGCACGGATGTAAATGGAGCAGGCAGTCTTGTCAAAAAGGTAAAACAGTTTTTAATTTATAAAATGCGCTATTTCCTGTTGATTTTCTGTTCTCTGACCACCGTAGATTGTGACTGGCAGCAGGTGGCGGTGTTGCATTGCAGGCCACATATATAACACGGCAGCTTCCTCTCTCGTTTCACAAACAAAAGCAACATATTAATCTCTCTAGACCTATTAAAAAAACCTATAAACACATTAATCTCTAAAAGTAAACCTAAATTGCACAGCACTTCAGGCTGTGGTGCGGTGTTGCCCCATTTGTTTTTCAGTTTCGGTTTCAGCGCCGCACGGTATACTTTCACTTTTAAAATTAATAATAATAACTAATACTTTTGTTTTTCCTGTGACTTATCTGCAGTATGATAAATGATAGGAGCATAATAAATGCTCCCAATGTTTTGTTGGTCTTTTTTTTCTTTTTGTAAAGACGGTTTTTATGCATTTATATTTATTTATTTATTTTGCATCATAAGACACTGTGACGTCATCGGCTACTCGAGCGTCGTTCGAGTTTTTTTATGTTAATGTCGAGGTTAAAAATTATGTACTCGTTCAACCCCTAGTGGTATGTGGGTATGTATGTGGGTGGTATGTGGGTGGTACTAAGTGCTAGCACTTAGCCTATCCTAACACAGTTTTTAAAGATGAAGGATTGAGTTGAATTGTCTCCCTCCTCCCTGCTGGCTCCATTCACATAAAGGGAGCTAGCTCCTTTTATGTGAAAGGGAGACAATTCAACTCACTCCTTCATCTTTAAAAACTGTGTTAGGATAGGCTAAGTGCTTGGTGACTGTACAGTACTGTACATGTATTCATTTATTTAAAAAATGCAGGGAACCCCCGACCTACGAACGAGTTTGGGACCTAAGAACCGTTCGCAGGTCGATCGGTTCGTAGGTGGGGGGTGAAAGTAGCGTCTCGTTCGTAGGTCGTTATTCTGTTCGTAGGTCGCGGAAATACCGCTAACGGACCGCCGCGCCCACATCTAACAGCATGACACTGACATACTGGGCTATATACATGCACAGAACTTTATTTACAAGCACTTATCTAAACAATTACACCACACATGCATCCATAAACACCTGTACATCAGTAACTTCACATCAGAACTGCAGCAAATCAGCAGGAAATCTCATCAGCAAAATTATGTCAACAATCACACATGAGCACTTCTGAAAAGTGCAGCTTTTCACATCAAACCTGCAGCAAACCAGGGATTCCCATCAGCAAAATTATGTCAACAATCACACATGAGCACTTCTGAAAAGTGCAGCTTTTCACATCAAACCTGCAGCAAACCAGGGATTCCCATCAGCAAAATTATGTCAACAATCACACATGAGCACTTGTCAAAGTGCAGCTTTTCACATCAAACCTGCAGCAAACCAGGGATTCCCATCAGCAAAATGTTGTCAACAATCACACATGAGCACTTGTCAAAGTGCAGCTTTTCACATCAAACCTGCAGCAAACCAGGGATTCCCATCAGCAAAATGTTGTCAACAATCACACATGAGCACTTGTCAAAGTGCAGCTTTTCACATCAAACCTGCAGCAAACCAGGGATTCCCATCAGCAAAATGTTGTCAACAATCACACATGAGCACTTGTCAAAGTGCAGCTTTTCACATCAAACCTGCAGCAAACCAGGGATTCCCATCAGCAAAATGTTGTCAACAATCACACATGAGCACGTTGCGTTGATGAGTGTCCATGTGCATGAGAAAGAAGTCCATGAACTCAGAAAAAGCGAGAAGCAGCAGAAAAATGAATCAAAATTGTCTTACTTTGACCGAAGTGTAGGTAGACAGATGTTGTTCTCATGATCAAACCTGCATCTGATGGAACTGCTGAGCCATTGCTCAACAATGAATGTTGGGAGCATTTTAGGCCAGCTGTAAGTTCAGGCATGTGTCAGTTCAGGTGTGTTGTCCTGATGTGCAATTGTCCTGATGTGAGCAGGTCTGTGCATCACATGAAGTTTTTCTGTTTTGACAGCAGTCATTTAAGAGTAGAAGGACACAATGGTGATGGATGGAGGCAACATGCAGGACACCAGAGGCAGGAGGAACAGACGTCCAGGAACACAGTGTTGCAGGACATCCATTCATGTAGAACGTGCAACATGTGATCTGTGTAAGAATGAACACAAACATGAAAATGTGCAGTTACAGCTGGAAAATCACTTGTTAAGAAAACATGAAAAACACACAACTTCTCCTTACGTGTGTGGTGCATGTGTGGAGGACAGGCTGGAGGACAGGCAGGAGGACAGGCAGGAGGCTGGAGGCAGGAGGACAGGCAGCAGGTGTACGTAGCACCCTAGGCTCATCCATGATGTGGATCAGCACGCAGACGAGCTGTTGAAACACAAACACACACAGAAGTCAACACCTGCACATAACAACAACACAGACAACAACAACTTCTCCTTACGTGTGTGGTGCATGTGTGGAGGACAGGCTGGAGGACAGGCAGGAGGACAGGCAGGAGGCTGGAGGCAGGAGGACAGGCAGCAGGTGTACGTAGCACCCTAGGCTCATCCATGATGTGGATCAGCACGCAGACGAGCTGTTGAAACACAAACACACACAGAAGTCAACACCTGCACATAACAACAACACAGACAACAACAACTTCTCCTTACGTGTGTGGTGCATGTGTGGAGGACAGGCTGGAGGACAGGCAGGAGGACAGGCAGGAGGCTGGAGGCAGGAGGACAGGCAGCAGGTGTACGTAGCACCCTAGGCTCATCCATGATGTGGATCAGCACGCAGACGAGCTGTTGAAACACAAACACACACAGAAGTCAACACCTGCACATAACAACAACACAGACAACAACAACTTCTCCTTACGTGTGTGGTGCATGTGTGGAGGACAGGCTGGAGGACAGGCAGGAGGACAGGCAGGAGGCTGGAGGCAGGAGGACAGGCAGCAGGTGTACGTAGCACCCTAGGCTCATCCATGATGTGGATCAGCACGCAGACGAGCTGTTGAAACACAAACACACACAGAAGTCAACACCTGCACATAACAACAACACAGACAACAACAACTTCTCCTTACGTGTGTGGTGCATGTGTGGAGGACAGGCTGGAGGACAGGCAGGAGGACAGGCAGGAGGCTGGAGGCAGGAGGACAGGCAGCAGGTGTACGTAGCACCCTAGGCTCATCCATGATGTGGATCAGCACGCAGACGAGCTGTTGAAACACAAACACACACAGAAGTCAACACCTGCACATAACAACAACACAGACAACAACAACTTCTCCTTACGTGTGTGGTGCATGTGTGGAGGACAGGCTGGAGGACAGGCAGGAGGACAGGCAGGAGGCTGGAGGACAGGCAGGAGGCTGGAGGACAGGCTGGAGGCTGGAGGCAGAGCAGCAGGAGCACGGGTACGTGGTACCCGACGCTGTTCCATGAGGCGAAACAGCAAGTGGATCTGTTGAAACACAAACACACACAGAAGTCAACACCTGCACATAACAACAACACAGACAACAACAACAACTTCTCCTTACGTGTGTGGTGCATGTGTGGAGCTGGAGCACAGGGAGGAGGCTGGAGGAGGTGCAGGAGGCTGGAGGCTGGAGGCAGAGCAGCAGGAGCACGGGTACGTGGTACCCGACGCTGTTCCATGAGGCGAAACAGCAAGTGGATCTGTTGAAACACAAACACACACAGACGTGAACACCTGCTGATAACAACAACACAGACAACAACAACAACTTCTCCTTACGTGTGTGGTGCATGTGTGGAGCAGGAGCACAGGGAGGAGGCTGGAGGAGGTGCAGGAGGCTGGAGGCTGGAGGCAGAGCAGCAGGAGCACGGGTACGTGGTACCCGACGCTGTTCCATGAGGCGAAACAGCAAGTGGATCTGTTGAAACACAAACACACACAGACGTGAACACCTGCTGATAACAACAACACAGACAACAACAACAACTTCTCCTTACGTGTGTGGTGCATGTGTGGAGCAGGAGCACAGGGAGGAGGCTGGAGGAGGTGCAGGAGGCTGGAGGCTGGAGGCAGAGCAGCAGGAGCACGGGTACGTGGTACCCGACGCTGTTCCATGAGGCGAAACAGCAAGTGGATCTGTTGAAACACAAACACACACAGACGTGAACACCTGCTGATAACAACAACACAGACAACAACAACTTCTCCTTACGTGTGTGGTGTGGTGCGTAGCAGGTGTGTGGATGGACCAGGGGGACGTGCCGCTTTGGAGGCTGTCGAGAGAGAGGTGATGATTACAGTAGGTGTAGATGTAAGTTTTAAAAAAAAAGAGAAAATAAATTAACATGTCTTTGCTGTACCTTTCTGACGTTGCTGTGCTGGGATGTGAGGGTGGGCAGGTCAGTGATGGGATGGTGGAGTTGGTGAAGAGGAGGGGAAGGAGGAGGAAGGCTGTGAACATAAGCAGAGACAGTAACAGATTAAATTAATTTGTGTAACATGACAACTCCAAAAAAAAAAAAAAACATTTCATTACAGTACGTGCTGTACCTGGAGGGAGGGAGCGGGGGGGGGGCGGCGTGTTTCACTGGGGAGATGGTTGGCTGTCCATGGCTTCCTCCTGGCTTGCTGCAGTAGGACTGGATGGCCGCTCGTCCGCTGGGATGTCCAAGGCCTCCTCCTGGCTTGCTGCAGGAGGACTGGACGGCCTTTCAGCTGGTGCACCAGCAGATCCTGGAGGCGGTGCTGTGACTCTTTGAAAATAATTGAGCATGCTGCTCTGCACCTTTTCAAGTTTTTTGTCCTCCAGGATCTGCTGGTAACACGCAACTTCATTGAGGACACCCCGACGGACCTTGGCGAACCTCTCACAGTCCACGTCCTGCTTCTCAATCCTCGCCAGGAAGTTGTCGAGGTCCTTGAACGCCAGCACCAACTCCTGCTTCGTGAAGGTTGGAGGAATGACCTCCACCTCCTCCTCCACCTCCTCATCCGGGACGTGCCTGTCCAGACTAATCAGGTCGTCTGGGGACAGATCCTCTCCAGATGAACTGAGAAGGTGTTGGACATCGTCCTGGTCCATGTCGAGCTCCAGTGACCTGCCCATCCTCACAACATCCTCTATTACACGGTCCACCTCCTGGGCATCGTGTACCTCCTGAACAAGCTCTGGACAGAGCTTCTTCCAGACTCCGCACATGTTCTGTGGAGTTACACGATGCCAGGCGATGCCAATGTTCAGCACAGCATCATGGATGTTGAACTTACGCCAGAAGTCTTTCAGCGTAAGGGTCTGAGAGTTCTCCGTAGCCTCCAAAGCAGCACGGATGACTCTTTGTAGGTAGTACGCCTTAAACGTACTAATAACCCCCTGGTCCATTGGCTGGATCAATGAGGTGGTGTTGGGAGGCAGGTACACCACCTTAACATCTTTGTTCCTAGTGGTGAGACCAGGGGGGTGTCCTGGAGCGTTGTCCAAGATCAGGAGGATTTTAAAGGGAATGCTGTGGTCAGTGCAAAAACGCTTCACTTGCGGAACAAAGTTCTTGGTGAACCAATTTGTAAAAACTTCCAGCGTCACCCAAGCCTTTTTATTTGACGCCCAAAAAACAGGAAGCGATGATTTATCAACATCTTTGAAGGCCCTGGGTTTATTAAATTGGTACACCAACAACGGCTTGAGTTTGCAGTCACCCGCAGCATTGCCCCCCACCAGCAAGGTCAAACGCTCCTTGCCGACCTTGTGGCCGGGTGCGGTTCGTTCTTCCTTGCTGATGTACGTCCTGTCTGGCAAACGCTTCCAGAACAGCCCTGTCTCATCCACATTGAACACTTGCTGCGCAGTGTACCCGCCATCCCTGATGATCTCAGCCAGTTCTGCTGGGAATGCCTGAGCTGCCTCGTGGTCAGCGCTTGCTGCCTCTCCTGTTTAAATGCACACAAAATGACATGGTTAAGCTGTTGTAACACACTGTAATAAAATGAAAAAAAAAAAATATTCGTTAGTCGAGGACTACCTGTACTGTATGCATTTACAGTATTAAAAAAGAAAAATGAGAAATTAAAGTGCTCACCCTGCACTCTGATGTTGTGGAAGTTGTTTCTCTTCCTAAACCGATCGAACCATCCTTTGGAGGCATTAAACTCCCCTGATGTGCTGCTCGAAGTCCCTCCTCCAGCGCTTTGGGAGGACGTCCCTTCACCCGGATCGCTCTGAGAGGACGTCCCTTCACCCAGATCGCTCTGGGAGGACGTCCCTTCACCCAGATCGCTCTGGGAGGACGTCCCTTCACCCAGATCGCTCTGGGAGGACGTCCCTTCACCCGGATCGCTCTGTGCAGCCCCCTGCCCCCCCGCACCCCCCTGCTCCCCTGCACCTACCCCAGTCAACCCTAGTTCCTGCAGCCTGTCATAAATCCTCTTTGCCTTTTCACAGATCACAGACATCCCAACTGGTATTCTGCGCTGTGTGTTGTCCTCCAGCCAGAGGACAAGCAACCTTTCCATCTCGACTATTCTCCCCGTCCTTTGCTTTGTAATTATGGTGGACTTCATGGGGGCTGAAGCACGCACCTGCTGCAAAATGCGTTCTTTGTCCGCCATTATTGTCCCCACAGTTGACCTCGGCAACCCTAGCGCATCTCCAATTTTAGAGGGAGTCATGCCCTGATCTGCCATTTTTATAATTTTTGCCTTCGTCTCCAGCGTTATGGTACGACGAGGTTTTTTCCCCTGTGCCGCGTCCGCGGACTTTGCAGGTCTCTTCGGAGCCATTGCTAAGGTCCTAATTCCTAAGGAGCAAAAATTAAAATTAATGCTAACGTTCAAAAATGAATGCTGACGTTTGCTTTCGTCTAAAAATATTTTTTCATTTAGTACTGGACCGTACCTGCCCGTTCGATGACCCGTGGACAACTCCTGTCGTTCTCGTCACAATTAGCTAACGTGCTAACTCCTAAGAGCACAAATTAAAATTAATGCTAACGTTCAAAAATGAATGCTGACGTTTGCTTTCGTCTAAAAATATTTTTTCATTTAGTACTGGGCCTACCTGCCCGTTCGATGACCCGTGGACAACTCGTATCGTCGTGTCGTCGTCGTCGACAATTAGCTAACGTGCTAACTCCTAAGAGCACAAATTAAATTAATTCTAACGTGTGCTAACGTTGGCTTTAGTCTAAAACTGATATAAATTTACTGTAAATGTACTGTACCTGCTCGTAGGTTCTTCGTACTTTTTTTTTTCTCGTGTTCTTCGTTCGTGTTCTTTGTTCGTGTTCGCTGTTGTTCGTAACTGTCTTCTACCATCAATCACCGTAGAAAACCACGAGGCACAAAATGGCCGCAGCCCTTTAAATAGTTACCGCTTTACCTGTACGGATCCCTCCGCCGCCAGCTGCACTGCGGCTGTGTGTACATCCGCCAGAAAGCCCAGCCCCCCCCTCTCGCTGGCGGTACTTTTCCACTGCCATGCGCAGTGTCACGCCCATGCCCAACCAGCAACAGCCAAAGGCGATCCCCTCCCCCACCTCGCCGATTGCCGTTTTGTGACGCAGTTTCGCCGTAGCTCGATTATATACCTGTAATGGGGCTCGTTCGTAGGTCGTGTGCTGTAGCTCGATTATATATTTTTAACTTGGTTCGTTCGTAGGTCACATTTTTTCTGCCGTACGTCGATTATATATTTTTAACTTGGCTCGTTCGTATGTCACTTTTTTCTGCCGTACGTCGATGGTATTCTTCTACTTTGGCTCGTTCGTAGGTCCCGTGGTTCGCAGGTCGGTGGGTTCGTAGGTCGGGGGTTCCCTGTGTATATATATTTTTTGTGATCCTACTTACGAATTTTCATCATACGAGCGGCCCGTAGGTACGGAAGTCGGGGACTACCTAAGTTCAAACGAGAAGATGTAAAAAATGGCAGGTTGGCTTTCTTGGACTGTGAGGTCTCAGTTTCTGATAGAGGAAATTTGCAAACTGAGGTGTACCGCAAACCCACACACACAGACCAGTATTTACAGTTTGACTCCCATCACCCTCTGGAGCACAAGTTAGGAGTCATCAGGACTCTGTACCACAGAGCAGACAGCGTCCCCACTAACTCAGGAGCCAGACAGAAGGAGAAATCACACACAAAACAGGCTCTAGAGAAATGTGGATATCCTAACTGGGCCTTCCTGAAAGCAGAGAAGAAACCCAAACAGGACTCCAGCCAGCCATCAGGTGAAAAGAAGGAACCCAGACCCAGACCAGTGGTCATTCCATATGTTGCAGGAGTTTCAGAGACATTGAGACGTTTATTTTCTAAACACAACGTCCCAATGGCTTTTAAACCCCAAAATACATTACGGCAAAGACTGGTTCATCCCAAAGATCCAGTCCCCCAGCACAAACAGAGTAATGTTGTGTATGCTGTTCAGTGTCAGGAGGGCTGTGATCAGTCTTATATCGGGGAAACTAAACAGCCACTGGCCAAAAGGATGGCCCAGCACAGAAGATCAACATCATCAGGTCAGGACTCTGCAGTCTACACTCATCTCCAGGCCAGCGGTCACTCTTTCAGGGATGAAGATGTTCACATCCTTGATAGAGAGGAACAATGGTTTGAGAGAGGAGTAAAGGAGGCCATCTTTGTGAAAAGAAACCGTCCATCATTAAACAGAGGTGGAGGCCTCCGGGTTCAACTGTCCCCCACTTACAATGCTGTTATTGCTAGTATCACTCAGCCCTCTGTGAATAGCAAACAACCATCAGGGTGCTAACGATCCATCGTTAGGCTGATGGTCCTCCTTGATCATGTGAGCAGCTGGTTTCTGCTGTCATCAGCCAACTGGTTGATCCACTGTGAGAGGGTGCTATTTATAAGACTGAGCTGAATACAGCAGCTTAGACTGAGGAAGTCTTTCGGACGAAAGACGAAACGTTTCTACAATTTTTTTGCTTTGTTTTGTTTTGTTTTTTGAATGTCCAGAGGACCAGACTTAGCTTTTTTAGAGTTCACCTACTGTTAGCCTTTTCCTCAAATTTTTTTTCTTGTTATTTTTTTTATATTATTTTACTTAATCACCTTTTTATTTCCATGATTTCTGAAAATGTTACTATAAAATGTTTATTTAAAGTGTGATGATGTTACACATTCTAACATTTGAGGTAAACTTTGCATGTATGTCCACATAGTTCAAGAATTTATGTAGGTAAAACACTTTGTTTCAGACTCAATTTCTAGTTTGTATAAACAAAAAACTGGATTTTAGGTTTGCCTTGGACAAAATATTGTTAGGCATGGCACTTTTCTCTCAGTTTCAGGATTTAAAAAAATGTGCTAACTTAATCTTTCACAGCTCCCTCTGTTTGGCTAAAACTCCATGAATGTGTCTTTGTTACCCGATCGCAGGAGTTTAACTAAGTAGCTCAATCTGATAGGGGTGTAACGGTACGCTAAAATCACATTTCGGTTCGGTTCAACTACAAGGAGAGCTCGGTTCGGTTTATTTTCGGTATAATTTTTTTTTTTTTTTACAAAATAAAGACTTACAAAATGTTTATTTTGAAAATATGCCAAAATATGTTTGTATTGTATTGTAGTAATAAATAAAAGTGATCCATTTGGATGATATTTTAAATAAACAGCACTCTACAATAAATAAACTATATGAACAATAATAAAAATCTTAATAAATGCAATAACAGTCAGAACCAGAACAATAAGCAGCAACAGACTGTTTACAATCTAACTAATCAAGTTTTTGTTCAGTAGCAGCAGTGTGGCTGTATTTGTCCTCATTACTGTACTCACAACTTCTTCTTGGTGCAGGTGTTGGAACAGTTCAGAGTTCAGTTCAGTCATCACACACTTCTTAGCTGCAGGTGGATTTACCTCTGTCACAGACTGGAAATAAAAAACAAAAGAGATTTTAAAAAAACAAGTTAATAAGATTATGATTTAAAAAAAAAAGATTATTTAGATAATAATAAAACAATACCTCTTGAACAATTGAATCTCTCACTCTTCATCATGGCAGGCAGGGCTTTAATCTGGTCCAGGGCTTGTTGTTGACAACATCAGTTAGTTTTTTCATAAAGAGCTGAACTTTTTGAAGTGTTGACGTGATGAATGTCTCATAGCGACGCTCAGCAACTTTAAAGCCTGCGCATATAACAACGTTCAGACAGATTCAGAGATTTAAAAACTCACACAGCTTGTGTTATTGCTCTGGACCGCTCTGATTACCTGATGAAGTAGTTTTAATACAGCTGCTGTTCACGTTCGGATGAAGTAGTTTTAATACAGCTCTTCGTTCACGTTCGGATGACAGTTTCTAGCGCGTTCACGTTTTAGATGTGTTGCTGCTGCAGAAAGCTGCGTCATGCAGCTGCTGCAGTGTTCATGAAACAACGTCCACACAAGCTGCGCGTGCGCTCGTCTTTTAACAAGAAAGCTATAATTGAGCACAGATGCATCTAATTTTGCAGTTGGTGCAGTACCATCACAGATACAACAGGGTCAAGAAAGGGTGGTGGCATTTGCAAGTCACGTACTGTCAAAAACAGAGAGAAAGTGATCTACCTATGACAAAGAACTGTATGCTATTGTGTGGTCAGCCAGACACTTTAGACGTTACCTGAGTTGCAATCCTTTCACCATTATTGCTGATCATTGTCCTTTGCTTAGTTTGAGGAAAATGGATATCACGCATGACCCTACAGGATGCAGGGGTCATTGGGCATTGGAGTTGGATCCGTATCAATGGGCAATCATTCACAAAGATGGTAAGAAACACACAAATGCAGATGCCATGTCACGGATACCATTAGAACAGGACTCGATTGAGGCGACAATTGTGGCACTACCTGATGGTCACTCTTGTCCTAGTGATACAAGGGAATCTGTCTCACTGTCTGAGTTGTCATGCTCGACCCCTGAACATTTGGAGATGACCAATATTGTATCAAAAGTGGGTTGTGTGGACACTGATAGGGTACAGGTAAATGTGGGGTTTGACACATTACAACAGACATTATCTGACCACAACATGGACATTGTAATGGCACAACTTGTTGATCCTGTTCTAGGGGAAGTGCATACTTGGGTAAAAAACAAGAAGTGTCCCTACTTCAGACAGGTAAAAGGTAGAAGGCAGAGAAAACTATGATGGCAGTTTCATAACTTGTTGCTATGTAACAACTTGTTGTGTCGCAAAGGCCAAAGAATGCTTGGGAAACCTGAGGTTTATTGTGTTAATTCCATTGGCACTGATTACAGAAACAATGCGTTTTTTTCATGGCAATCCATGTTCTGGTCATTACAGTGCTGAACGAACATCTAAGAAAGCATTGACAGTGTGTTATTGGCCCGGAATGAGATCTGATATTGAGCATTTCTGTAATCTGTGTAAGACATGTGAAGCTTTTCGAAGGGTTGTACCAAAGCACAGAGCTCCTTTACAATCTATTCAGACTCACCCCGGAATTACACCACATGCGTTACGGCTCCGCCCCGCTCCGGTCCGACCTCCGCAGCAAATACGCACCCATTATAATCAATGAGATAAAGTACACTGGCTCCGCACGGCGGCGGCGAGCTGCGGAGAGCGGACGGCAGTCCGTCAAAATTAGAAAATTTTCTATTTCTGCCGGATGACGGAGCTGTGCCGGAGTCAACTTTTGAAGATTACGTCGCACCAACAGGAAAAGGAACGAGCACAACTTCCGTATTTACAAAATAAAATCACCACGGGCGGACTAATCCTAGCTCTATACGGATTTATTTGTACAAAAATGCTGTCAAACTATCAATTATGACTATTCTATGACTAAACTATTATATTTATGACTATGACTACACCTAATAACGCAATACAAAAATAAATAAATAAAAAAGTATTTTATTCTGAAATGTAAACATCACTTCCTGTTGCTCAAACCATGTAGCTCATTTACGAGAGAAGATCAAGGCAGCAGTCTCTCTACAGTTGTTCTCCTTCTTCCACCGAATGAATTGTTTTGTTCTGACTTACTTATTTATCACTTGATTTATCGCGCGATCTCGCACGTGTCTTGGAGCGGCGCATCCAGGCGGACCTGA
>JBBPBX010082150.1:0-15797 GCA_038048925.1 Garcialebias charrua | reverse complement strand
ACCACGACACCTTCTCGACCACGACACCTTCTCGACCACGACACCTTCTCGACCACGCCCTCTCAGATGAAGACGCAGGACAGCCGACCTTTTGTGTGGACCTGCTCGCTCCAGATGACCCTTCAGAGCTCTCCGCTCTGAAGCCCCGCGAGGTGTGCCTCGACCTGTTGTGATGACCTTTGGGGTTCTCCCTCCGGACCACTCTGGCTGTGTCTCACCCTCTCTGGCGCGCTGATGATGTGCGTTTCAGCAGCCCAGATGTGCTCGCTCACGTGGTGACTCTCTCTCTTATAGACTCTGAGAAGCCCCCAGGATGTCAGTGGGCCTCCCGCCTTCGATCAGGCTTTGTCGCCTCAGGCGTGATGGATCCACCGGTCTGGAGATGCAAGCTGGACAAACGACTATTAGTCTCACAGAGTACATTATATATGTCATTTTAACAACACACAACCCCTATTTACAGACGTCCTCAGCCCTACTGGGCATTTGCTAAAGCCCCAGTTAATTAATTTTAGTCTGTGCACAGATTTCAGCCAAATTTTTCAAAAATGGGCTAAGATATTTGAGGCCTAAATTATTATTATTTTTTTTTTAAAGGATCTGCATTTTTCCTTAAAATGTATACAATCATCCTATATGAGTTTTGCAGAAAGAAAGGAAAAAATGTCTTGGACTGTAACAATTGATTAAAATTTTTAACTGTTTTCTCATCTTCTCTTATGTTTTTGTTGTACCTCTGGTCAGCCAGTGAATGTGGCACGTCAACCATAAATTTCGGACACCTTGTACCGTTTCAGCCTGTGTGTACAACCAATTATTATCTCATGACCTGGTGTCCTTCCGGATCTGAAATTTTCTTTACTCGCGCGAGCTCCTTGTCCATTCGAGCATCACGCAATGAAAGCACGGCGCATACGTGCACAAATGTTCTGATCAGATAATTAAAATGTGTGCATGCCACCAGCTGAAAAAATTTCCGTTCAACTGAAGCGCATGCACCTGCGCGAGTTTTCCGCATGCTCCTCGAAATCATCTTCTTCTCCGTCTTCTGGATGAGTCCAGTCCGTCCTGCTCCACTTCAGCTCCCTGGTCCTGTTTTCAGGGTCTCTCTTCAGGAGCCGCCACTGGCTTCTGTGTTGGGCCTCCCTTGTAGTTCCAATTGATGTTTCCTGATGTTCCTTTTGCTTCCAAATCAGCCAAATGATCAAGTTTCTGTTGTTCAGTACGTCTCGGTGTCATTGCTCCTGTCTGCCTCAGTCGTCTCCCTGTGCTGTTCACAACCCTCTCTTGTCCTCTGAGTGAGCTTAGTTTGTGCTGCCCTCCAAAGTTCACACAGAGCCTTGCCCTTTGCCCTCTGCGCTGACCGTGTTCTCCTTTCCCGCTTCAGGCCTACCAGCGTGTCAAAACACTGATCTGTCATCCGCCTTCTGCCAAACTAATGCCCTCAAAGCTCCGTTCTCCAGCTATAGAACCAACTATCGTCACCGATCGCCACTGAAATTTTCCTGTATTTGTTCCTGTGTTCTCCTCACCTTTGAAAACATGTTTCTAATTAATTAACCTCATTGTGCTCACCCGACACCTGCCAATGCCTCCCCTCGGGGAGAAATGCCATTAAATATTCAACCTTTAAACCTAATATGAGTAATTGAGGCGACACCAATTTTACCTGTGAAAATATTCACACACTCATTTTCCTGTAGGCCTCTGGATGAGAGCCTGGTTATTTTTGTTTCAGAGCCTACTTGGGCGGGGAGAAGCAGCTGAGCAGACCCCCCAAATCAGTCTTGACCTAATGATTGTGTGACGTGCCCCCCTTATGTGTATCATTATAAATGTCTATTACGTTTGGATCACGATACTTAGGTCCACGCCAGACTCAACGTGATTCAAGCAGGCTGACACCCCAACTGGTTGCTGGAAAGGGTGACTCTGTACAGCCGTTTCTCTTGCTCTTGTCTTGAGAGTGTGTCCATTGTTCAGCCCATGTCAGCTTCAGTGACACGCCACTTTGTTCTGTGGGTGTCTCAGGGTGCCCCAGGCCCTGAATTTGTTTGATTTCACGTTGTGTTTGATGCCTTGGACCTCTGTTTGTCTGAGGAAGTCCATAGCGACAGTTCTTTGCTCTTTAACTGTCTTTGTTTTTGTGTCCATGAGTGAGAGATGTCACTCCCACTGACTGACAGCTGTTCCGATGCGGAGTCACAATGAACCAGAGTAATGTCTGCTTTACGCTTTAAATCGTAATCGAGTCCTACGCGCTAACCATAGTCTCGTGGTACCAAACGTAAGAGGCTTCATGTATTTTGGTTACTCACGGCAAACTACATTATGTGTGTGGTACTAAAGAAATCTGCGTCTCTGTTGCTCCTTTTCCCACCAGCTTTGTGCTGTTAGGCTGTGAAAGAAAAAACAAATAAATCTGACCCATATATTGTTAAACCAAAATTCAAAAGCTATCATTTGCCATTTGTCTCCAACAAGACACATTTCGCCGGGTCTGGTCTGCACAACGGGTCTTTTCTTAACTCCACTTTAAAATCCAACACAAAATATTTTCCCAAACAAAAAATTTATGCCAAATATACAATTCGCTTAACCTCCATCAAAGATTGTCTCACATCTCTCTAGAACTCTTGTGTGTCTAATTGATGAATTGTTGACCCCTTATAGTTTCCAAATAAGCTTCTTGCTTTGTGGCTGATTTCTAAATAAAACCTCTTAAAATATCCAAATAAGCTTTTGCTCTGTGGTTGATTGATATATACTGCTTTCTCTCACTCCACCTTCCTCCTCCTCAGTCTTGGGTTTCTGCACCTTGTTTCAACCTCCTGTAGGTGGCGACGTTTGACTGCTCTTTATCCTGCCTCCTGCTGCCCTGACTTCTCTTTTGAATTAAGCTGTTTTCTGTGTCCTCCTGCACACTTTCAGTCTTTAAAAATAACTCTTCAAGAAGGTCAATCTGTTCATATTTTCAATTAACTGTTGATAATCTGCACCTGTGTTACCATGAGCTCGTTCTGTTCCAATTGCATAGAGCTGTTGTTAGTTTTGTTTAAATCTGGTTAACTTTAGTTGAGGTGTTCCAATGCGCTAGGCCTCTCTTGAAGAAAATAAAATTTATGTGAAAAAACACAGGTAAAACAGATTGACAAATTAAATGGGTTCCTATACCTCCGGACCGGAGATTCAGAGAGCAGCTCCTGCTCTCAGGACATCCGACCCGGGCAGCTGGTATGTGTTATCATAAAATGTTCTGGGCTTCTGATAAGGCTGGTTTCCTGGGCCACTAAGATTTATAGCCGGCCTCAAGGTCTCTTTGCTGACCTGACCTGCTTAGATTAAATGTGTCTCTTGTCTTTGTTTAAGGGGAGTTTAAAAGTTTAAGAAGAGTTTAGATTAAAACAAGTCTGAGTTGCTCCGTGTACATTTATGTCTAATTTATGTGTCCTGTACAAAGTGTACTTGTTATGTGTGAAATGTACCTGCTCTTCAGTGTTGCTACTCTCATGTTTGTAGCTCACCCCCCTGGAATGTGAGTGTATCCCACCAGCTGCGTGTGGGACTGCCTTATTTCCCTTTTTTTTTGTATGTCTACACCCTCAATCCTTTTTGATACGTTTCCCCTCAACTTGTTACATCTCCCTGTGTCTGCAGAAATAGTTCAAAAAAGATCTCCTCGTTCCTGCATTTTGTACCGCCTTCCGCCATCTCATTCACCCAAATTGTTTATTTCACAAGCACCCACAGATGAGCTGAGCCATTCAAACATAGGGCCAAGTCTGTGGAAAATCAGACTTGCCCTCCTGTTAGACAACAGCGCCACCTGTCATTCATGCGAAATATGGTAGCACCATTCACCACTGAAAAGAAATAAAACTTCATTTCACACTCTCTGAGTCGACACAAACAGTTAACAAACGATTAAAAACACCTAATTTGAATCTAAATGAGATCTCATGGCCCTAACACGACGATTCACACGAAATCTGAAAGAACTGCGACGCAAAATATATATATATTTTTAAAAATTAAACCCCAGTGGCATTAATATGCTTCCGTATCCAACCTCTCTGGGTTGCTTTTCTCTCTTCCCTTTTCTACAGACCTCTTCGGTCACCCCCCAGAGCGATTCCACTGCGCTACCCCGCAAGTTTAACGCAAGGCACTCTGGGAGCTGTAGTGTGTTCACCTCAGCGTGAACTTCCGGCGCCCCCCCCACGACGCCAAGACTTCGGTTTACGTATGATCTTTCGAAACAAGCGGCTAGTCGTTCTTCTACTCATGAGCGGACATGAAACAAGTTAAACGACCTCTTTCCAGCTACTCAAAGGATCGAACGCACCGGAAGCGTTTTCCCAACCGAGACCATGAAACAAGACACCGGGACCTAACTACTCACGCCGGGCACGGGTTCCCGTGTGAAACAAGCCCAGTCGGCGGCGGCTACTCACGGCCCGAATTGAAACGCTTATCTCTCAACAGTAAGTAATAAAAACTTCGACGTTCGTCTGACCCGTGATATAAACGAACGTATGCTCCTCGTCCGCTCCCGGGCGGGGAGCGGCCTTCGCCCCCCCCCCCTTGGTCCCGAACCGAGCCTGCGCGCTTCTGTTTAAGCTGAAACCTGTGTCTGAGGAAAACCTCTCATAAACTAGATTAATAGTTTTATTTATCGTTCACAAGAACTCCTTATCACGAGAGAACCTGTGGGACCTAAAGTGCAGTAAATTTGGATTCTGGCCAAATTGTTGTTCTGTATGAAACACGGTGCCAACTCACCTTCTGTTGCTGTTTTGGGCCCCTGCACTCTCGGTCCACGAGCTCCCCGTCCTCTCAGAAGTCCGCCTGGGTCATCACGTCGGTCGGTCACCAAAACTGAAGGGATTTCAGTTAAAAGGCGTGTTCGGAAATGACCAGGCGTCTCTTAAAAAAATAGGATTTATTGATTAAGACACAGGTTTAAAACAGGTTAAACAGAATTTGAGCATTCATAAACAATTTCTTGTGCACAAGGAAATGTGAGCATTTTTGCCCTGACCTGTTGCGCCGAGGTGGTCAAAAGAATGCTGACGATGTCTTGTTCCTGTGGGAGTATATCATGCAGGCTTTTGCTTTTTCTGGTCTCTCATTGGCTTATGGCCTGATAGCGAGTCTTTGCAGCTCCCTGTTTATGACCTTGGAGATTTATGTCAGAAGTCTCCTCAGCCAGCTCTTTTGTTCTGCATGTCTGAGAGGTTTTTAAAGTATCAGACTCATGTGTTAGTGTATTATACTCATGTGTTTAGTGTCTTCTATCTCTAATGTGAATTAATGCCAGTTCCCAAGTGTGTGTGTGTTTGTTTTATAAGTGACTGTAGTCAAGTGTATGTTCTGAAGGTCTGTGAGTCCCAGAGCAAAGCAAACGTGCATGTCTCCCGAGCATGTTAACCCTTTATTTGCTGGATCTCAAAGTGTGCGTTCTAATGTTGTTTAATTGCATAAACATTTGTGAAGCCTGTAATTGCATAAACATTTGTATAACAGCTGGGCATCCTTTGATTATAGAACACCTATTTATTGATTATATAACAGGTGTGTTCCCTGTTTAGAATGAGATTACCATATAGACCATCTAAGCGTGTGTATTTTCCTTCAGACGGCATCTGATTCCAACTCCTGATGTCACCACACCAGATTATCCAGAACCAGAACCACCAAACATTGCACAACAAACAGGCATGGACAGTGAAGAAAGTTCAGAGTACACACCTCTGATACAAACCCGATCAGGTCGAGTGGTGAGACCCAGAAACGTTTTGGATTTGTAAAAAAAAAAAAAAAAAAAAAATGCTTGTGAAATGTATGTTCAAGAATTGTGAAAAAAAAAAGAAAAAAAAATGCTTGTAAAATGTATGTTCAAATTTTGCATTTACAGCAGGTGTTGTGTTAAATGTCATGTGTAGAGATTTTGTATTGGTTATAGATTTTGATATAATAGGTTCTGATTAGTATGTGTTATAGAAGGACATTTAGTTTTATTTCAAAAAAGGGAGATGTAATATCCTGTCACGTACATATACATGCTTACGTTAGAATGTATGTGATGACGTAGTTACGTAGTTGACGCAACGTTACGTTAGTTACTGTGTTGTTGTACCGACCAGATGAATGGCGGACATGTTGAATAAAAGCTTGCAGTGAACCAGACCGAATCTTCTACCATCCTTCGATCCTGTCGGTAATCGTGCACATTAAAGATAGCTGTATCAAAGATGGACAGCTGATCTTTTACAATAATAATATGTATAGTATCTTTCTAATTTACTGCTCTTTAGTTAGTTTTTATTTTAGTGTAATTTTATGTTTGTTATTTGTTCATTAACATTATTTTATTTGTATTTATGTTATTTTCTTTTTGGGGTCTTAGAGTTTGTTTGTTTCCTGTGTACTTAGGCTTTGTGTTTCCTCTTTCACTGCTCCCTACATGTTACAGTTATTACCATCTGAATTTGTCTGGTTTATTGTTGACTGGATATTTAAAAGCAGACGTCTTTTCTGGAAAACTGTGACAAAATAACGTCCTAATTCTTTATTTTGTTGAGCTGTTGTCGGCACATTTACTTCTCAGGTGCATAAGGTGGGGGAATGGTGGCGCAGATGTTAGAGACGGTGGGCCTGTGATCGGAAGATCTTCGGTCCAAGCCCCGGTACCGACAACATCAAAAAATGTGGGTGGAAAAAAGTGAAACATCCACACCCGCCTCCACCCTCATTCGCCCCACTCTGGGCCCCTGAGCAAGGCCCTTAACCCCACAACCTGCTCCCTAAACAGGTCACTCTTGAAAATGAGTTCTCGTGGCTCAATGAGACTACCTGGATAAATAAAGGGTAAATGAAAAAAAAAAAAAGCAAAGAAAGATAACTGTTGCAGGTTCAGGTGTGCTGTTTTACAAAAAACAAAGTCTGCTAAGCTGACATGGATGCAGATAAACTCTGAGAACATCCTAACCTCATTCTCAGGAGGACTTGGTCATTTTTAAGGCGGATCATTTCTTGTTTGTGCAAGAAGATTTAATCTTTCAGACACATTAGAAATCAGAAGCAAAATAATTTCATAACAAAATTAATTTCAAGCAATGAGGAAAAATTACCTCACAAAGCACACAGGCAAAAATCATACAATTGTCTGCCAAATTTCACTTCAAAGTTAATCCAGATTATCATCTGATGATGATGATGATGGTAGAAGCTGACCCAAGGACTTAAAGTTCCTCTCATTACTGTAAAGATAAATTAAAATGAAGAATATTCTGGAAGAGCTACACTGTGCCTCAGTTGGTAGAGCTGTAGCCTCTCATCGAGCAGGTCGATGGATCAAATCCTAGCCGTGGGACATTCTGGGTGTAGTTTGAATGTTCAGAATCAGCTTTATTGTCATTGCACAGAGCACAACAAAATTATATTTCAATACAGCCCGTCCGAAGAACCACAAACAAACAGACACAGACTTGGGTAGACAGGGTGACTGAGTCGCAGCCTCTAGGAGGCGCTCCTTTTCCATTAGATTAGAAAAAGGGGAACACGAGGGAAGAGGGGGCAAAATAAATCAATCTTGCATTGTGTCCCTGCAAGACACATTGTGAGGCTGCAAAAATAACCTAGTACATTAAAAAGGCAACATAAATAGATATAGACATATGCATGTGGAGTAGGTGGGGGTGGATCCCAGTACAGATCACCAGGGGAGCGATGCAGCAGTTGTCGCCCTCACATCTCCTAAGTTGCTGCACCAGGGGAGAGGCAATGAGGGAGGCCAGCGAAGGCATGAGTTTGAGGAGCCAGAGAGTGCACCCCCTCCAGCCATAGTCCTGATAGAGGTGGTGTGTTTATCAGCCGACTTGGTTGAGCTCTGACACAGGTTCATGTCACAGTCCATGTTCTCTCCGTGCATGGGCCCTCCAGTTTCCTCCCACAGACCAAAAACATGCATTTTAGACTGACTAGTAACTCTAAATTGTCCCTAGGTGAAAGTGACAGATCTGATGGTTGTTTCACCTGCTTCGGATGTTTGTCGTTTGTTAGGAAGTACACCTGCACCTACATCTGGACCTGCCATTCTGTGTTTGTTTGTCTCTCCTTCCTGTCCTCTCAAACCCAGACAGTTGAAGATGATGGCTACTTGTCCTGCCTGGTTCTGCTAGAGGTTTCTTCCCGTTTAAAGGGAGTTTTTCCTTTCCACTGTTGTCATTGTGCTTTCTTAGGATGGGAGACAGTGATTAAGTGAACATTCAACAAGTCTGCTGGCTTCCTTAGATAGAGAACATTAAAAATTGGCTTTTTATGTATGTGAATGTTCCTGTTCACTGCCCTGAGACAGCTTTGTTGTGAATTGGCCAGCCTCAATATAAATAAAGTGAATTGAACTGAATTGTCTCCACGTGTCCCTGTGATGGACTGCAGACCTGTCCAGGGTGTCCCCCACCTCTTTCGGACAGTGACTTCTGGATATGGGCACCAGAGACCCCTGCAACCTAAAAGGGAAGAAGCGGGTAAAGATTATGGATGGATGAATATTCTAAGAACCATGTGTAAATGTTGTGAAATCTCTTTTTTCATTTGTTGACAGGGTCAACTGGGTGTCAAACCAGTAGGACCCTCTGTCTCACATTATTTTAATTTAAGCTGCTTGTGGATTTCAAACCTATAGAAGACTGCTAGGGCTGACTTAGGCTCCAGTTATTTGTAAAGCATTAAAATTAGATGTGTTTTAAATATTTAGTGCTGTTTAAATACCAGATCAGCTCACTGCTGTAATTTTAATAAGTACGGTAAATAAGAATCTACAAGCATCTGAAATTCTATTCAGGTCTTACATAAAAAAAATCCTTTAAATTTTCTTTTAAAAACTTTATTTATTATTTCTTTTACAGCTATCTTTTGTAGCAGAAAACTCAGACTTTTACTACAAACAGATATTTTAAGTACATTTGTCAGACTGATTGTCTTCTATAGTCCCAAAAGGAATGGTTTTACGCACTCATTTTACATAAATCCAATTGAAAATATTTGCTTTTTTGTGGGTGAATTTCATCCATCTTACATAATGTATGACTACCAATTGTCAAACTGTCCCTAATCAAACCATGCATTTTAATTAATTGTTTTTTTTTCTGAAGCTGTTGTAGGAGCAGCAAACTTAACACGGAGAGATGAACAAATAACATTTGATAAATTGTTACAGTGCTCATCCATTGACACCCTTATGTATAACAAAATATTTGACAGGTTGCTCTATTCTGAAGCACACTGAGCATATTCCATTTAAAATCAACACATATTACATAAATCTTCTGATGCAGTTTGCATTACAGTTGTTGGGTTTGTGTTGTCTGTGAGAACTCATCTTGCAGTTGCTGAGTGCTGGAGATGGAGTTCCTGTGTAACCACCTGCCTCCAATCTGCTATTTAGGCCTTTGAGGAGGTTTCAGTCTTCGCTGAATCATTCAGTCACCTTTGTTACTGTGAGACAGCCATTTCAGTGTTATCCCTTGTGAACTAGTGTTTAATCAGTTTTTGTCTATCTGTGGTTTCAAGGCAAACCTGTGACTCACCTCTGGGCTTCGAACCTGATGTGCTTCTTCCAAACTGGACTCTTCCTCAATGAAACTCTGTCCTCCAGCCTGACACTCTTCCACCAGCTGCCACCTGCAAAATACTTCTAGAGACTCTTGGAAAATACTGTACAAGAAAATACTCACCTGTCGGACACTCGCCTCCTCCTCCGAGTCTGCCTCCTCAAGATCCTCCTGTAAGAAAGAAATACAATTGATTTACTACAGATACTATTCTCCTCGACATCATCATTAATCAATTCCCCTTTCCCTTCCAGGAACCCTGACTTTCATTATCCCAGCACTGTAAATAAATTCACTTCACTGATTTACTGTGTCTGTCATCCTTCAGCCTAGGTCTGAATTTGAGTACTATTTCAGTAATTTATCACAACAGTATTCTTTCTTGTGTTTAAATCACTCTAAATCAAAACTTGTTACATACTTATACACTAACAGTTGAGGTAATGTACTCAGCCACCCATGAGTGGGCTGCTGTGGTTGTGTGGTTAGAAGAAATTACAACAATTACTCTTGTAATGCAAGAGTTGGAGGTTCAATTCCAACAGCAGTCACATGCCGAAGTGTCCCTGGACAAGACACTGAACCACTCATTACCTCCGATGTGTGTCCCACTGGTGTATGGATGTGATGAAGCACGTATTAGTCTCTTTATTGTTCATTTATTTAGTGTTTGTTTATTTATTCAGTTAGCTATGTAGCAATCTAATAGTGCTCAATTGATGGGTAATGAGGGCACATATTGTGTTCTAAAGCCCTTTGAGTGTCTTGATAAGATAGAAAGGTGCTGTATAAGTACAGTCCATTTACCATTAACGGTTGTTCTTTAAAGGAAGACGTAATGGTAATTGGTCTTGAAAACTGCTGAATAAATTACCGATATTGGACACTCTTCTACTCTGGAGTTGCCCCTGGTGAGAGGCGCCGAGCAGGAGTGGGCATACTTGTTGCCCCCCATCTTGGTGCCTGTACGTTGGGGTTCACCCCGGTGAACGAGAGGGTAGCCTCCCTTCGCCTACGTGTGGGGGGACGGGCTCTGACTGTTGTTTGTGCCTATGCGCCAAACGGCAGCGCAGATTACCCACCCTTTTTGGAGTCCTTGGAGGGGGTATTGGAGAGTGCGCCTCCTGGGGACTCCCTTGTTCTGCTGGGGGACTTCAACGCTCACGTGGGCAATGACAGTGAGACCTGGAGGGGTGTGGTTGGGAGGAACGGCCCCCCTGATCTGAACCCGAGTGGTGTTTTGTTGTTGGACTTCTGTGCTCGTCATGGATTGTCCATAACGAACACCATGTTCAGGCATAAGGGTGTACATATGTGCTCTTGGCACCAGGACACCCTAGGTCGCAGTTCGATGATCGACTTTGTTGTCGTCTCATCTGATCTGCGGCCGCATGTCCTGGACACTCGGGTGAAGAGAGGGGCGGAGCTGTCAACTGACCACTACCTGGTGGTGAGTTGGCTCCGATGGTGGGGGAGGATGCCGGTCAGACCTGGCAGACCCAAACGTATTGTGAGGGTCTGCTGGGAACGTCTGGCAGAGTCTCCCGTAAGACGGAGCTTTAACTCCCACCTCCGGGAGAGCTTTGAACACGTTCCGAGGGAGGCGGGGGACATTGAGTCCGAGTGGGCCATGTTCCGCGCCTCTATTGTCGAGGCAGCTTATCAGAGTTGTGGCCGCAAGGTTGTTGGTGCCTGTCGTGGTGGCAACCCTCGAACCCGGTGGTGGACACCGGCGGTGAGGGATGCTGTCAGGCTGAAGAAGGAGTCCTATTGGGCCTTTTTGGCCTGTGGGACCCCGGAAGCAGCAGATAGGTACCGACAGTCCAAGCGGCATGCGGCTCGGGTGGTTGCTGAGGCAAAAACTCGGGCGTGGGAGGAGTTCGGAGAGGCCATGGAGAATGACTTCCGTACGGCTTCGAGGCGATTCTGGTCCACCATCCGGCGTCTCAGGGGGGGAAAGCGGTACGCGACCAACACCATTTATGGTGGGGATGGCGTGCTGTTGACCTCAACTCGGGATGTTGTGAGTCGGTGGGCGGAGTACTTCGAAGACCTCCTCAATCCTACTGGCACGTCTTCCACTGAGGAAGCGGAGCCTGGGGACTTTGGGTCGGGCTCTCCAATCTCTGGAGCTGAGGTCACCGAGGTGGTTAAAAAGCTCCGCGGTGGCAGGGCTCCAGGGGTGGATGAGATTCGCCCTGAGTTCCTTAGGGCTCTGGATGTTGTGGGGTTGTGTTGGCTTACGCGACTCTGCAATATCGCGTGGACATCGGGGGCAGTTCCCTTGGATTGGCAGACTGGGGTGGTGGTTCCCCTATTCAAAAAGGGGGACCGTAGGGTGTGTTCCAACTATAGGGGGATCACACTCTTAAGCCTCCCTGGTAAGGTCTATTCAGGGGTTCTGGAGAGGAGGGTCCGTCGGATAGTCGAACCTCGGATTCAGGAGGAGCAGTGTGGTTTTCGTGCTGGTCGTGGAACACTGGACCAGCTCTACACCCTCAACAGGGTCCTGGAGGGCGCGTGGGAGTTTGCCCAACCAGTTTACATGTGCTTTGTGGACTTGGAAAAGGCATTCGACCGCGTCCCTCGGGGGGTTCTGTGGGGGGTACTCCGGGAGTATGGGGTACCAGGCCCATTGATATGGGCTGTTAGGTCCCTGTACGACCGGTGTCAGAGCTTGGTCCGCATTGCCGGCAGTAAGTCAGGCTCGTTTCCAGTGAGAGTTGGACTCCGCCAAGGTTGCCCTTTGTCACCGATTCTGTTCATAACTTTTATGGACAGAATTTCTAGGCGCAGCCAAGGTGTTGAGAGGATCCGTTTTGGTGGCCTTAGAATCGCTTCTCTGTTTTTTGCAGATGATGTGGTCCTATTGGCTTCATCAGATCGTGATCTACAGCTTTCGCTGGAGCGGTTTGCAGCCGAGTGTGATGCGGCCGGGATGAGGATCAGTTCCTCCAAATCCGAGGCCATGGTCTTGAGCCGGAAAAGGGTAGCATGCCCTCTCCGGGTCGGGGATGAGGTCCTGCCCCAAGTGGAGGAGTTTAAGTATCTCGGGGTCTTGTTCACGAATGAGGGAAAACTGGAGCGTGAGATCGATAGGCGGATAGGTGCAGCATCCGCAGTGAAGCGGGCGCTGTACCGGTCTGTCGTGGTGAAGAGAGAGCTGAGTCGAAAGGCAAAGCTCTCAATTTACCGATCGATCTACGTTCCCACCCTCATCTATGGTCATGAGCTTTGGGTTGTGACCGAAAGAACGAGATCTCGGATACAAGCGGCTGAAATGAGTTTTCTCCGCAGGGTGTCTGGACTCTCCCTTAGAGATAGGGTGAGAAGCTCAGTCATCCGGGAGGGACTCGGAGTAGAGCCGCTGCTTCTCCACATCGAGAGGAGCCAGTTGAGGTGGCTCGGGCATCTGGTTAGGATGCCTCCTGGACGCCTCCCTGGGGAGGTGTTCCGGGCATGTCCCACCGGGAGGAGGCCCAGAGGAAGACCCAGGACACGCTGGAGGGACTATGTTTCTCGGCTGGCCTGGGAACGCCTTGGGATTCCCCCAGAGGAGCTGCTCCATGTGGCTGGGGAGAGGGAAGTTTGGGCCTCCCTACTTAGGCTGCTACCCCTGCGACCCGACCCCGGATAAGCGGACGAAAATGGATGGATGGATGAAATTACCGACATGGTATTTGTATTTAAAACAAGTAAATTCTACAGTATTATACTGTACAGTCTTTGGAGGACAGGAGGTGGATCATAATATTTAATACTTTATATTCATTACAGTCAGTTTAGTTTCATCTGTAAGATTCAGTTCAGTTTATTTAAACAGCACCAAGTCACAACAGAAGTAATCTCAGGGCACTGAACAGAAATGTGCATATTTAAAAATAATTAACATTATTTATCTGAGGAGCAGACTGCTTTGAATTTAGCTCCATCACAGAACTCTCATCTTGAGTAAGCACAAAGGTGACAGTAGAAAGGAACAACTCCCTCATGAGGAAGAAACCTTTAGCAGAACCAGGGACAAGCGCCCATCTGCTTCAACCAGCTGGGTTTGAGAGGAACAGATACACAATGGCAGGTCAAGAATCACATGTTAAGATAGAAATAGTATCAAATGAAAACTTTTCAATTTTAGCAAATCATTTAAGGAAATGTGGTCAATTTGTCCTCTAGTAGTCTAAGCCCATGGCAGCATAACGTTGGTTACGTACTGTAACCTTAGATTCTATGAGTGTAAGCGTAGCCCTTTATAAGCTACGCTTTGTTGGGTTTATCCCTCACGCTTCACGCCAACATTGAAGAGTTGTAGTCCACGCCCACCTGCTGTGGGCCCGCCCTGTGGTCCACTATAAAATCGCCCGTGGCCCATTATACTTTTCCCAAAGACAATACAGTACTTTTTTTCTTCTGCCATCTGAGAACCAGGGAGACCCCAGTTTTAAAGGGATACGCTTACACTCATAGAATCTAAGGTTCCAGTACGTAAACAACGTTCTATTTCGTGTAAACTGCTACACTTTAAAAGATATGCTTTGTTGGGTTAAGGCAGAGCAGGATATAGTCCATGCCTCACTGGGTCTGACAGAATCATAACACACCCTGACACCCATCTAAAACCTCAACAGCAAAACGATGCACCACAAGGTGCATATTAAGCAGGTGAGCAACCTCAAAACCATAAACTGGATGAATAGATTTATTCAGAACAGACCAAAAATATAATCAAAAGATTAACCTGATTGAAGGAAAGTTTAACCAAAAAATACTCTTTAATAAAGACAGAGGCAAACTGTATCAATTCATAAATAATTTATTGATGATGAAAAAGGAACAATCACTCTGCCACGGTCCTAAGAACAGGATGCGTCAGAGAAGAAATGGATACATCCTGTAAATAGAAACGGACAAAAGGAGTAGGAGACGACCACGAGGCGGCAGAACAGATATCCTGTACAGAAAGGCCCTTGTTAAGGGCTGCTGAAGCCGCCATTGCTCTGGTGGAGTGACCTTTAATGCCATCAAGAGGCTGAAGGCCGGAGGAGGTGTAGGCCTGCGAGATGGCCTCACACAACCAGTGTGACAGCTTCTGAGAAGTTAAAGGTTGACCCTGAGATTGTTTCCTGAAATGTACAAACAATCTATCAGACTTACGCACCGCTGCTGTGCGAGCCCCATAACACCTAAGTGCTCTGACTAGGCAGAGCAGATGAAGCTGTTTCTCCTCTTCATTACCATGAGGGGGGAGACAGAAACCGTCAAGAGTAATGATACGAGACCTAAAAACACTTGTTATGCTCTTGGGGATAAAAGCAGGATTTGGTCGAAGTTCAGCTGATCTTCCGTCCCTTGAATCTTTAAAAGGGAAGGAGAAGCCGACAGGCCTGCCAAATCACTTACTCTTTTTGCTGGTGTTAACGCCAACAACAGTGCTGTCTTAAAAGACAAACATTTAAGAGAAGTTTGATCAATCGTCTCGAATGTTTCCTTAATTAATGCACTCAGTACAGTAATTAGGTCCCACTGAGGGGCCAGTGAACGAGAGATTGGCCTCGAACGACGTGCACCCTTCAGAAACCGTTTCATCAGGTGATTATTAAACATTGTCCTGTCATTAAAACCTTTGTGACAAGATGAAACTGCAGCAACATAAATCGTAATTGTGCTGGAAGTCAAATTCCTGTCCAGCAGCATCTGTAGGAAAGACAAGATGGGGCCTAGAGAGCATGAAGAAGGATCTACATTCTTATCCAGGCACCATTGCTGAAAAGCAGACCATTTTGACGCGTAAACAGTTGTCGTAGACTGAGCACGTGATCCCTGAGTAGTACGAATAACATCTTCAGAAAACCCAAGATTTTCTAAGCGTTCACGTTCACTAACCAAACCAACAGATGTTGACCTACCACAGAGAAACTCTTTATCGCTCTCCCTGCCTGTAGAAGAGCGTCGTCTCTCCAGGGGAGCCTCCGTGATTTCAATGCCAGCTGTTGCAGCCCTGGAAACCATGGTGCGTTCATGCGCTCTGGAGCGATCAGGATCATTGACCATTTTTCCTCCCTCACTCTCTCCAGGAGCGCTGGCAACAGTGAGACTGGGGGAAAAGCATAAATCAGAGTTTTTGGCCACGGTTTGTGAGCAAATGCGTCCACTCCCAATGGGGAAGCATCTAGAGGACTTAAG
>JBBPBX010082149.1:0-15797 GCA_038048925.1 Garcialebias charrua | reverse complement strand
ACAAACTGCAACACAACAAAACCCAAGATGCTGTTTTCAACCCAGAAGTTCTGCGTCACAGATTAGGTTTGTATCTAAACAGCTTTTCAGTGATGATTTTAGTTGGATTTGCGATTTGTCTAGGGCTCTGGTCCAGGGTGTACCCCGCCCGGGCATCGGTGTTACACCATATTCTGTGACCTATCGTATGTTGTGACCATAGGGGGCGCTGTTGCATTTTTACATCATACTTTGCCATATTTGTTAAAAAATATATTATATGAAGTATGCTGGTGAAGATTATATGAAGTAGCTTAATGTGTAATGTGTTAGAGTTAGAAAAATTAAAAAGAGTTATTCATTTTCTTCTGTTACTTTATTATTGTTTGAACTAATTGTTTGAAAAAAGGAGCAGATAAGATTTTTTTCTTCTTTCTGCTACCTTTCATTTTGTTTACATTTTGTATTCTTATCGTTTATGGAATTGTTTGTATTTTAAAATGAATACATTTTATAAATAAATATTTGATTAACACTATCATATTGTGTTACCATCTATATTTTCATAATAGTCATGATATTAGATGTCATGATATTAGTCATGTTCTAGATGTTATTACTGTTTTTCTCTTTCATTTGTTGTTGGATGTAACTGGGACCTTGTGTACATAATCTCGTTTTCATCTCATGTACCACATGCGGTGCAAATGACAATAAAGACTCTCTGACTCTGACTCTGATATTAGTGATCAGATTTTACTTTTTATTCTTTGGAGGAAGGCAAGAGAGTCAGCCTCATTCCTCCAAAAAATAAAAAAATTAACATCTGCCCAGTAAAATCATGATTATGATGGAAATATAGACGTAACAGAATACGACAGTGTTAATCAGTTATTGCAAAGTATGATGTAAAAATGCAACAGCGCCCCCTATGGTCACAATGTACGATAGGTCACAGAATATGGTGTAACACCGGCGACCCCCGTGACCCAAAAATGGAAGAAGCGGGTAAAAGATAATGGATGGATGATTTTAGTTGCAGTTTCACGGATTAAAGTTTCCGGACCTGGGATGGATTTCTGTCATTCTGAGCATTTTTTTTTTCCTGTTCGGTGATGAAGATATCAGTGACGTCGGATATCAGTAAAATATATTGTGAACGCACAAAAAGTATGAAAAGTAAAAATAAAGGATATAGGAATTGAAAGAATAGGGTTATATAATGAATAAAATATATAATTTATAAATCAAGTAAAAACAAAACAACAACAATTCTGTACCGTTCCATTGTAAACATAATGCTGTGGTTTCTATAAGTTTAAGGTTGTCTACCATCTTTGAGTTTCACAGCAGTCTTTTCCAGTAGCTTCAGTGATGGGGGAGGCACAGTTCTTTGTTAAATGTAACACAGTTTGTTGTGGACCTTTTGTCTTTTAAAGACCATGTAAAGTAAAATTAAATTTGTGTTTTGAGTTTGTCACACTGCATAAATATGTGTTATTAATCACCCATATAAATCTGACAGATTAAAAACATTGTTTACCTTATAAAATTAAGTCTCCAAAATCATAAAAAAACATGATTGTGGCTTGCTCTGAAACAGTGGGGGCGTGTCAGCGCGTGGGCGTGGTTTCAGCGCAGTACTGCGCCGTGTCCTGCCCCCTTCAGAGCTGAGCTGTGTGTGTGGAGAGGCAGACGGGTGAAGCTCAGAGATCCACCTGCTCCGTTTTTATCTGAGTTCTGGCTGCCAGTGCCAGCAGCTCCTTTTTCCTTTTACGCTGTTTTTAGTGCACTAACAACTCTGGTTTTGTTTTTAAAGTTGAGGACACAACTATAATTCATAACTCCGCTGTTATGTGTTTAATAAGCGCTATTTTAGAAGATGAGCAGCGGACTCTGTTGCACCCGGTCCGACCCGGTCACAGGGTCTGTGTTGGTGATTAAAATAAAGAGTAATCACGTTGATAACTAAGGGCCAGTTTACACGGCGCGTATTTTGAGTGTAACCGCTACTTTCTCTTTGCGACTTTGCTTGTCGCCTACACGACGCTGCTGGCCCCCCTCTTTGACTCCGATACTTTTCTGATCCAGCTCTCAAGGTGGAAGTTTTTCGCTGACCCCCCGTTGATAATGTAAACATC
Organism: Garcialebias charrua; assembly: GCA_038048925.1. Taxonomy (NCBI): domain Eukaryota; kingdom Metazoa; phylum Chordata; class Actinopteri; order Cyprinodontiformes; family Rivulidae; genus Garcialebias; species Garcialebias charrua. The sequence continues at coordinate 13,677 of JBBPBX010082149.1, read as the reverse complement.
TCCCACGGAGCTTTTGTTTGAACACATGCACGCAGCACGCACGCGCAGACAGCCGGCATTTTAACAATGGCGGTGGACTGGACAGTGGACACACGCACCACTTTCTGAACTATAGCTGATGGAATATATTTTGATTCTCATATTTAATTATTCTACACCTTTTTTTTTTCTTTTTTCATTTATAGATGGCCTCCCTTCACACCTTATAGCCATCCTCTCACTCCAATATGTTTTTTTTTTATTATTATTATTATTATTTTTTTTTTTTAATTAATACAGGGTATCCGCGGGGTTGTAAAAGGTAGTAAAAGGTAGTAAATGAAATTAACACAAATTAAGGCCATTAAAAAGTATTAAAAAGTAATAAACGTCATCTGACGAGGTATTAATTTTTTTTAAACCTACACAACTATCTAAAAAAGCTAAGTCTGGTCCTCTGGACATTCGTTGTAGCTTTTTTAGATTTTTCTACCTGGATTATTGAGCATGTATCAGGCTACACAACTATATTTTTCTTGTTCTGTCGTCTAAAAAAAGGTCTGTGAATTTATTTATCTTTTCTAATTTTATGTTCCAAGTAGGACCTGGAACTGCATTCCAGTTACCTCGTATTTTGGGAACTACGAAGTGGCAGTGACGTCATCTCCCCATCTACCACTTGAAAACACGTTCCGGTTACCCTGGTGGTAAAACAAGATGGACGCACGCATTGTTTTTGTTGCTGTTTCGGAATATAATAAATTAATAAACATATATGCACTCCAGACAACCAGATATGCACTCCAGACACAGAACATGTCAAAGAAGAAAGATGAACGTCGAAGGTAATAGATTTAATATATATTTTTCTCGTTGGGAAAAAGAAAAACTGGCTTTACAGCTAAAAAAAAAACGTCTTCGCTCACTGCACAGCAAAACATGTAGGGGGTTTACGATATGTTGAAGAAACTGTACAGTGGTTGCTTTATTTTGCTAAATAAATAAGTTGCTAACACCGGTTGCTAACCCTGCTGACCACTTGACCAGGTCACCCTTGTAAAAGAGATCTCGAACGTGCAAAATAACTGGTAAAATAAAGGTGATTGATTTTATGATATATAACACCATCAGAAAGTTTTGGTTTGTAGCCTGACACTACAGTACTGTTGTTGTTTTTTTACAATCAACCTTTATTTAGTCAGGTAAATGTCATTGAGCCTCGTGAACTCATTTAAAAAAGTGACCTGCTACAAACTAAAGAATGATTAACAGCAATGGTAGAATTTCCTTAAATAATAGACAATAAACACAAGAGAGAAATATATATTTTTTCTTTTAAAACAAAGTATCAAAGACTAGAAAAACATTATAAGGTAGATGTATAAATCAAAGACAGGAACATATCTGCATTGGTGTTTTGCCAGGATTCCAAGAGATTCAACTATTCTCCAACAGTTTCCTGAAAGTAGCTGTCTGAAATGTGTATTTTTCACATAAACAAGAAGTCAAATTATGAAAAAATGACAGAGAATTGCAGCTCATTATTAACTTTATGTCTGTCTGAAATAAACACTGTTTTCCCATTGCAGAGTTGTCTTGGACCCTACCATGCTGCCAGAAAACCCATCCATCCTGAAGAACAATGGTGCTCTAAGTGAAGCAGACAAGCAACGTAACGCTGAAATCAGCCGTGGAAGGGTGATTGTGGAGCAAGCCTTCGGATGTTTGAAGTGCAGGTGGAGACGGCTTCGTGACGTGCAGAATACCAGAACTGATGTGGTGGTGAAGATCATAGTGGCTGCCTGCATCCTCCACAACTTGGGACGTGGGCCATCACAAATTTGTCAGCAGCATGCAGACGGGTCCCCCAGGGAGGATGATGAAAATGAATAACTCTTAGAATTCCGGTGTGTAAAAGAAAAAAATAATAGGTAGTATGTTGTTTTGAAACTTCCTACATTAGCGCAGTTGTTCATGACAAAACTGTCTGTACAAATGTACTTAAAAGACTGCTATAATGAAGCTTAATAAACATTTTTCTTTAAATACAGCATTTTGTCTTTGAGTTGTGACAAAAGTTCCAATCTCAGTTGTCTGAAAGTTTCAGTTTTAATTACAAAATGTGCAACAGAACAGCATTTTCAAAATTCATACAATCAAAGGCACTGAAAACCAAACATTTTTACTGGGCCGAACCTGAGCAAAATAAACAATGTGAAAACAAAAAAAACTTTTAAAAAAAACAGAAGTTGTTTTGTGCAAAACAATAAGAAAGTTTACAGTACAGCTACATTTTTTTGTAGCATCTGGGCTGATTTCATTTGCTCCTGGGTTGATTTCATTTGCTCCATCATGTCCTGATGTCGCTGTTGACTGTTTTCCTCTGACTGGCGGAAGAACTCCAAAACCTCACTAGACCTTCGCTTGCGAGTGGAACACGCATGTGTTCAATCGAGAACAGTGTCTGTTCTTTATTAAAACTGTCATTCTCGCGGATGGGGGACTCTGCGTGGCTGCTGGTTGATGGAGAGTCTTCACAGTTCTCTGAAAAAATCATTTTAAAAGAAAAAAACACAGTATTGTTAAATTCATTATACAGTAATTGGTTTGGTTTGCATTAAAACTTATTTCTCCAAAATCTTACCAGCTGTGCTGTCCTGTGCAGGTTGGATCAGCTCAACTTTCATAGTGAGGTTTGCATCAATGTACAAACAGGACAAATCCCCTGCACTGCGATACAGGCTGCCAGAAAATGTTGTTCTCTGCTCATCAACAAACATGTTGTTGTACTGGTCGAGGTAGACTGAAAACAAACACAAACACACACTTACTACACAAATATACACGTCCTAACACATAAATATCATACAGGATTATAGAATGTTTCTAAACACGGATCTTTGGAAACCAAATATATATTTTTTTAACCACAGTTTAGTGCTAATTTATAGTCAGTTCAACAAACAATGTGTGTTTAGTTCTGGGTTGCCTAACAAAAATAAGCCACAGCGCCAAAGAAAACAAGGGTAAAAAATATATATTTTAAAATAAAATTCATAACTAATAGTTACTTTTTTAATGTGCTGAATAATAAAATGTGGCGAATGAAAGTCGCTGCCGCTGGCCTACAGAACTGTTGTGATCCAAACAACGACAAAAACAGCCGTACGCCGCATGACATGCAACTAAACACAGGTTTTTAATGTGATCTGTGTTCACAAGCATACGCTTAAGCTGTGTGTGTGATTAAAAAACACACAACAACATTTTACAACTGTTATTTTAGTAAAAGTTAAGGAGTTCACTTACTAAGGACGCGAGTGGCCGCCATTTTGAATACGTCACTGGGATAAACTGGGGGCCGAAAAAATTGCCCCACTTCACGAATGGGAGTTTCCCACTGGAGCGGGCGTTCCAGTTAAAATCCACCACTGGGACCTTGGAAATCCCCACAATACGAGGTTACTGGAACGCAGCATTAGCTAAAACAAAGACGTCATATCGTCAGTCAGTGTGCGCGCGCACCTACAGCTGGTATCATGTCTGTAAAAAGAAACAGGAAAGGATCACGGCTTTATCCTCCGACATTTAACAAGAAATGTACCTAAACAATTGTTTGTTAGCTCGAAATTATAGCAAAAGGGGTGTCTCAGTCTAACGTTTTCTTAATAAATGTACTTTAATGGTTAAATCGGCTTTATTTAAAAAAAGTGTCGCTGCCTCAGTGCCTGTGTGCTCCGTGATCGCTCAGCGGTGACAAACAGGAAAAAGGAGCGCGGCTCGTTTCGCCGACATTTAACAAGAAAATTACCTAAACTATTCTTTGTTAGCTCGAAATTATAGCAGAGGTGTTTTTCTGTCTGTCATTTTCTTAATAAATGCACTTTAATGGTCAAATTAGCTGCATTTCGCCACCGTGGTGCAGCTTGCTGCTGGATTGAAGCAGTGAGCAGAGAGGTGGGGAGAGTATGGCAGGCCGATTGAGTCATTAATAGCTAGTGAAGATTCTCAGTCAACCAGGACATGGTGAATTCTAAAAAGTGCAATAAAAAAACAATAAAGTATAATATAATAGTATAATAAATAGTATAATAAATAAAGTCCAGTTGTTTTTGTCTTGAACTTTTTTAAATTTGTCATTATAGGCACGTTTTCCTATTACATGATACAACAGCATGCCATACTACTATTACTACAATAGATATCATGAAGTTTTTTTTTTTCAGTCAGAATGAATGAAACGGTCATATTTCAGTGTTATGGTTTATAAATATGGGAAAAAAAATCTATAAATATGTCACTTCGTCCTATAAGTTGCAAGGCATGTAAATTATGCAAAAAACTGCAACTTACAGGATGAAAAATACAGTAGTTATTATTTTTCTACCTCTCTTTTTGAATTATGCATGTGTTCAGTGTTGAATTATTTTAACTAAACTGTTCTGTTTTCAAGTTTACAGTTTTTGTTTGCCATTAGAGATATGTTATGTGTGGGAACAATTAAACTTTTTCTCTTGGGTTAGATTTAAATAACAAGTAGGTCAGTGCTTTTATTGAGGCAAGAAGCAAATTGATGTATCCAGTAATTGTTATAAAACTACATTTACTACCAAAGTTTAGGAAGAAAATGACGGTAATCTATCACTTTACAATTAGTTGCTCTAAGCCAAGATGGTGTAGTGGCTAAGGCTTTTGACTTGGGACCCGAAGGACGCGGGTTCGCGCCCCGGCCACTACACACCTTGGGGTGTCTATGAGTGCACATCTAATTCTCCAGCTCCCCGAGCGCTGACTACGGCTGCTCGCTGCACCACCTGGTGGTGGTTGGGTTAAAGGCAGAAGACCAATTTCGTCTGTCAAGTATGGGAAACATACACAGATGACAAATGTGACAAATTAATTATTATTATTATAATGTGTTGCATTACAAGTTACATTCACGTTGCTTTTTTTTTTTTGTCCGTTAGTTTGAAAGTAACCATGTTGAGAGGGGAGTTGGTCCATTGAATCACTGCAAAGTGGGCAGGTAACGTTAGACCCATCTTCAAGAAGACCTGGACCAATGAAGTATATTCTAGTATAAATGTCATTGAGCTGGACGCACCCATAGCACCACTAACACACCCAAAATGGATTCCACTGCGGAGTCAGCCAGAAGATATACGCAAACCATGGCCTTATTGAAATACAGTACTTTTATTGAAATATTATTGAAAGACTGTTCAGTACAGAAGGACAGATTTTCTCTCCCAAAAGAGCAGACTGGACTGAAAAAACTTTGAAAACCAACTTCTTCTGAACTTGAACAAGAAATGCTTGCCACAATATTGAAATGTGTCAATTCATGGGATGTTGGGACAGGAGACAAGAGATGTCTCCAAATGGCTCGACACTCAGGTCCAAGTTTTGAAATGGTGTCAGGAAGTTAACATATTTTCACTGTTGACCCATTACAAGATTGACTAGACAATATTTTAACTAGAGTTGAAGACAAACTGGAGTTGAAATGATCAGTGCATGTTCTTTGTTTCCTGCTCCTTTTTTCAGGCAGACAATTTTTACTGAAATGTTTTTACTGCAGTTAAAATGACACATTGGTTCTGCTAAAAGCTTTTCAAAGCTTTTTTAGATTTTTCTACCTGGATTATTGAGCATGCATCAGGGTATTTCAAAGGTATAATAATTCCTCTTTCTTATTTTGCTTAATGACATTTAACTCTGCAGGTCGTCCCTGAAATTCTGACGCACAGAATCAGAAGTCCAAGTGTGAACGGTGTCACACAATAAAAACGTGCATTATCTGCATCATTGTTCATTAAAATGGCTCAACACTATTAATTACAGAAAATATACATACGGTAGGCACACTTAATGACATTGTAGACCAATGCATTAGGCAATACATTCAGAAAGTACATTTACTTTTACTACTTTAAGTATTTTTAAACGCAAGTACTTATTTACTTTTACTTAAGTAAAAACGTTAATGTGGTACTTCCACTTTTACTAGAGTACATTTTTGTCTGTTTATTTGTACTTTTACTTTAGTCCAGTGTTTGAGTACCTTCTCCACCACTAGTTATATCCATTTGAAATCAGCTTTGGTGGCCATCTTGACTTTTTAGATTTGAATTCTGAGTGTGTTTTGCACTGCTGTCAGGTACCACCACACCAAATTTCAGCTCAATATATTTTAAAATAGCTGAGGTACTTTAGTTTTTCCTTTTTAGCTAAGGCAGTTATGACTCAACAGACATTTTGACCACCATTAGCATTTAGATTTCCTGAGAATATACAGTAAGTTTCCTTCAAAACTTTCATGGTAAAAAATAATATACAGTATGCAGTTGACTGAGAGCTCAACGCTGCTGCAGAAACTAGAACAACATGAAGGAAACCAGAGGAACATCTAATTCTTTGGTTCCAGTTCTCTCTCTGTAAACGTGGACCGTACATACAGTATAGTAAATGGTAAATGGAGCTTACTTATACAGGTAGTCCCCGAATTACGAGCGCTCTGATCTACGAGGTTCCAGACTTACGAGCTGGCGAATTTTTGGAAAAAACGCAAAAAATACTGAGTTTTCATGTGTTTTTTCACCACAGTTAGTTAGCTAAGCATATGGACACACGTTTCCGATCATTTTTATGCACTCATAAGCAGTTTTTGGATGAAAATAGAGTGTTTTTAGTCGCGCTAGCGAAACCGTTCCAATTTACGAGCGAAATTTCGGACTTACGAGAGACATGGCAACCGTTCCAAATTACGAGATTTCCGGTTTACGAGCGCCTCGTTGTAACGGATCTCGCTCGTGAATCGGGGACTACCTGTATAGCGCTTCCCAGCCCCCTATGAGGGGCCCCAAAGCGCTTCACAGTACCAGCCATCCACCCATTCATACACCGGTAGTGGTAGTCTGCCATGCAAGGCGTTGTCAGTCCTACCTGGAGTAACAGTGCTATACTTGCTATTGAAAACCTTGAAGTACCTGGCACCCGTCCCAAAGGCCGTCCGAAAAAGACCTGGGCGCAAACGATTCAACAAGAACTGAAAGCGCTGAACCTCAATGAACTGGACGCAACTGACCGCCTAATCTGGCATCAAAAACTTGGCGACAAAAAAGTAGCGTCCCACCCCGGAATCGGGAAAACGGACGTTAAACGAAGATAGATAGATAGATAGATAGATAGATAGATAGATAGATAGATAGATAGATAGATAGATAGATAGATAGATAGATAGATAGATAGATAGATAGATAGATAGATAGATAGATAGATAGATAGATAGATAGATGGATGGATGGATGGATGGATGGATGGATGGATGGATGGATGGATGGATGGATGGATGGATGGATGGATGGATGGATGGATAGATGGATAGATAGATAGATAGATAGATAGATAGATAGATAGATAGATAGATAGATAGATAGATAGATAGATAGATAGATAGATAGATAGATAGATAGATAGATAGATAGATAGATAGATAGATAGATAGATAGATAGATAGATAGATAGATAGATAGATAGATAGATAGATAGATAGATAGATGTCTCTGACAGATCACGTTTCAAACATGTTTCGGAGAACCTAACGTTTATTTCAAAAGGAGCATCTTGTTTTATGAATCACTTTGTTTTGTGTGGGGGCTGAGGGGGAAGTTATACACATTTATATTTATAAAGTTGACAATATAAAGTAGACGTCTTCGTATTTTTGTTACCGGTACATGCCATTGAAGCTGAGAGGTTGTCAGAACTTGATTCAAGATGGCCACCAGCACAAAAATGGCTAAAGCTCAATCACTTTAGCAGATTTTGAACTTAATATGTTTTAGGTGTAAACATTGTCTGACACCTTTGTTTTAAAGCTTGCCATTAACTGTTGGAGTCGAAGCTGTTTGTTTGTTAGCAAAACAATTTAAGTTTCATAGGTACTGAGCTATTTTTGTTCTGGTAGTTGCAGATAGTTGTCCCAAACATTACACATCCACAAGATTTCACAATCTTACATGAGACTGTGCCTAATGTCATTTACAAGTTTTGACCAGGGCTTTGTCCTTTGCCATTATACAATTATTTCCTTTTGATCTTTAGCTTTAGCAGTTTTTCCTGAACAATGCTGTTGTTGTTTTCTCAGCATCGATTTGTCATCACGCTTAGTCTGCATCCAAATTAAATCAAGCCTCTATTGTTATCAACAAGAGTACATAAAGAAAAAAAAACTGTTCATCTTTAAATGTGAAATAAATCACTTTAATAAAACAATAAAAAAAAAATCAAATAACATGTCACATTGTTGAGTTTTACTGGTTTTAATCTGAAATTACCAGTACCGGTAATAAAAGGAAAAGTTGTGTCTTTGCTACTTCCCTGTCTAAATGATTTCTAATTATCTTTGTTATCATATATGACATATTTTGCAGCGAACTCCACAGAACCTTGAGTTTTGGTATCAGTTATGAGAGCTGTGTTGACCACACATCGTGCCCTCATCAGTGCACAGCTTCAGCTGAGGAATGTCTCTCACATCCGTCTTATCAACTGTTTTGTCTGAGGGGCATCCGAAGAGGGCTTAGCGTTACAGCTGGGTGTCTTTTTGGAATATGCACCTTGTTTGTTCTTTTACTCATCCTCTTATCTGGACACCTCCTAAATCCATGTAGCACACTTTTTTCCCCCCCTTTTTATATTCTTTATATTGTTTGTTTTATCAATAACCGACTGAACAGGCTTTTTTATATTTCTATTGACATGCAATGTTTCTCTGGCATCTCACTTTGTAGAGGCAGTCGTTAATTTAGGGATATTTAAATGGTCATGTGTTTTCTCTTTACTTAGTTGATAGGAAACTGAACAAAATGGAAATATAGAACTTGGCATATTAGTATTCCTTGAAAGAATATATTGCACACTGCCTTTAAGAAAATCATCTTAATTTACAGCTATTTTTGGCAAAGCTTGTAAGAGACATTTTGAACAATCTTGTAATTTTGTGAGATCTTACGAGATGAGCTGGCATGTTGTGAATGACTCTTATCTACTAAGCTGAATAAATGTAGCTTATCTATAATTTTTTCTTTAGTTGTGGTCATTTTTATGCAGGCTAAGGTTGATTAGTGATCGCCTTAAATTAGGTTGATTCCACATGTTAATGAGTTCATCCATTGATAACTTGTGAGTTTCACTTAAATCTGTACGGTGGTTCATGAGATATTTTGTTAACAGACAGACGGTGTTGACCAACAGTTTATGCCGTTTTAAGCAAAGATGTGGTGGAATCGCTCTCAGCTCCAGCAACGCCAAATGTCACCTCAATATTTTAAAATTGGCAACGTTTTTGCTATTTTTGTTTATTGCCAAAATTGCGTAGCTGTGGCAGCCATGTTGAATCGAATTGACTCATAATAAATCCGTTGTAGATGTTTATCCAGGGAGTTTTATAAAAATGTGCCCAGTGGTTTGTGAGATATTTTACTATCTGTACAGACAAATGAACACAGACACAGGCAAGTTCAAAATCATGTTTACACTTGCGCTTTTGAAAGCTTGCAATAAGTAATGTGTCCTAACACTAATGTGGCTAGTCAGACTGTGTTAGATTGGATGAATAATGCATGTATTTATTAATTAATTAACTTGTATTAGAAGGGCTGGTGTGTGCAAATCATAGTTTATCAGTTCATTATCCCCAATAGTGTTAGAGAAACATAAAGATCATCAATAGGATTTTAAATGTGCTCATATTTTCTTGCATGTTTTTGACATCAAACGTTTTTTGGTTGTTGTTCTTAACTGGCAAAATGTCATTTATTGCTTCCTTTTTGCAGCACCTTTGAAAAGTTTGTTGAACATTTTTGATGAGACTTTGATTGGAACAAGGTCTTTATTCTTTCAAAGTGCTGCGAGCCAATACCTTGTTACCATTTTCCCAGGCCTACCTCCTGCAGCAACCCTGACCCGTAACAGCCAATTGATTTATCCCCGATTGTTAGGAGGCCTCTAGCATCTCAATTGGCTCCATATGAGAATGGTGCAAAGAGGTCATCTATACCAATCATTTTCAGTGGCTCATTATTCCCAAGCCAAACAGCTCAAAGACCCAATTTCCTACCGCACTGTTCATAAAAGTGACAGATGGCCAAAAGCTGGAAAAGCTTTTCTATAACTGTTAGCCTGCTCAAATGGGACACACAATGCTCTTTAGTATTTTAAATGTTAAACTCGACTCTCACTTCTCTCCCACGTCCACCAACTTCTTTCACCTTCATATTTTCCAAGGTGAATAATGTGAAAGAAGGAGACTTCAGTGTTTAATAGCTTAAGTCCATATTCCACTCAGTCCAACGTTCTTTCTTGTTCACATAGCCCTGAATGTAGATCCAGCACACACATGTTTGCCAGGTAGTTTGTTTCTCTCTAAAGGTTTGCTCTACCTTAACCCCAGGACAGAACTCAAAGTCACACTGATAGACAGAAACCAAGACAAGGTCTCCTTTCATCCCCCAGACCCACCACTCTCTGGTATTCAGGGTCATCTATAGTCACTTGAGCAAGCCTGCACCCCTCCGTGGCTGACTATGAGGGTCTTTTCTTGCTGGGGAAGTGCCTGTGTGATAAATGTGTGGCTTGGAACAACAGCTTAGAATAAGAATTGGCTCAGCCTTTCTTCTCCCCATTTCTGACACAAGTGTGGTTTCCTCATATCTTGGCTATTTTTCATGAGTGACCTCTTTCATTCCCCCCCCCACCTCCAATAATAACTAAACTCTTCATGTTAGCGTTTGAGAAACCAAAATGGCTAAGTGAAATAGGTCTATTTAGAATTTCTGCATGGTAACTTGTGGTGTAAGATATGTGGGTGGGCAGATAGATGGTTTTTATATTTCTGAAACCATTCATCCTCTTCCGTGCGATTTTCATTCATTTCATCCATTCACTGTTACTCCCACTCGCCAATCTTTTGGCTTGTGAACATTCATTTTTCCCATTAGTTTTGCTCTAAAATGTGATGCATGTGACAAAACTACCACTTCCCACTTAAGATAAGTCTGACAAGGAGTTATGCAATTGGTAAATCATTGTCCACTTGTTCAGCTAACTTACAGATCTGCCTTCAGTACTTGATTCATTGTGATACCACTTCAGCCACCGATTCATCTTATGAAAACAAGGGGCCTAACCCCCATCTCTCTCAGCTATCTTTTATCTGGGTTTTGTGGCCCTCCCCTGTGTGCCTCTAATCTCTCCCTTGTGTTTCTGAAATGTCAGTGCAGAGGAGTGAACATGTACTTGCTCGCTATGGATTTCCAGTGGAATGCACCATTTTCGCCCTGCGTACGTTGCCTGTTTTCATAGGAGGTGATTATGGAGTATTTATTTTCCTACTGGGTGTGGGAACCCAACCTGTTGGTACACTGCATTGTGAAGTGGGTTCTTATGAAGCTGTGACTCATACAAGTCGACACACATTCTAACAGTTAGATTAGCGAGGGTTAGATCCTATCCTTAAATATCATTTAGACCTACACAAAAAAAAAAAAGCTTGAGGTGTTTTGTTGACAAAGGAAAATGGAAGTTAAAACCTTCATCACTAGAAGTGTTTTTCTATAGATACAAGATGTTTTTATTTATGCTGTGCCTGGTTGCGCACATGTCAAATGTCTGAGTTTACGTTCAAGCACATGTGTACAGGAGGTAGTCGGGGTGTGCGTGTCGTCTATTTGTTTGTGTTTAAAGGAAACTAACCTTAAAAAGTCACAGAGGTTAAGCCCCAACTATCAGACTGATTGGTGAATGGTGGTGTTCTAGGATTGAAGCTTAGTGGAGGAGGGGTCAAAAACAGAGTGAATGATGAAGGGAGAGGGGAAGAAAGGGGAGGCCCCCCTGCAAGACAATTCCCTCGACGTTGGGTCATTCACAGACACAGGAAATGCTTGACCTCACACCCTGAGAAATGTCCACAGCAGCCCACTTGTGTTAAAGGTGTAATTGGGCATAATTAGAAGCTGGCAAAGAGAAATGTAGATGGACTTGAGCACCCCACATTTCTGACTGTGTCTGGCGGACGGCGACACAACTTTCTCTAAATGAAAGCTCCAAAAAAGTAAGAGAAAAACAAACAGCAAAACAAGCTTCTTCACTTTTTTTTTTTATGGTTTTCTGGAATAATTGCTGCATGTGTTGAGAAACTACAGGCACAACTCTTATACATTTGCCACGCTTCCAAACCAGAAATACCAGCATCAGTTAAACGGCTTTGATTCAAACACATGAAATGTGTTTGCAATGAAGAAGTCTTAATATTGATAGCCAAAATTAGCTCTGAAGTTTGAGCCTTCCCCTTTACATCAACTCAGTTCCTCCTTCGTCCAGGATTGCAGCTCATAGGAGCAGCTGATGCATGTGGTGTGGCAGCATCTCCACATGTAACCTGTGTACGTAAACCTCCTCTACCCTGTTTCTTTTCATCCGTGTGTTTTCCTCCTTCTCTTTATTGTTTGTCACATGCTGCCTGAACTCTGCTGTGTGGTACATGTATGTTAAACATGGACGCCACGCATGAACTTGGAGCCAGCTGCTTTCTCTCAGAGCTGAAGCTGGAATGTGCTTTCATTTGGATCCTTCATTCATAAGAAATAAACCATCGACCCGCATGCTGGGGTTTCAGTGAGAGTAAGGGCTGTCAGCCATTGATGTGATGGGGGTGGGTACGGGGAGCTAGAAGATAGGTGGGTGGGCTAAGGCTTGGTAATAAAAATGTATGGAGTGTAGTGTAGATCTCTGTGAAATTGATGTAGAGTGCAATAAAAAAAATCAAAATTACTGCTCAAACTGCAGTTGAACTTCATCCTGTAGGAATGATTTGGTAGTACAGTAGTCCCCCGCTACTTTGCAGTTCGTATACCGCGGACTCGCTCTATCGCGGTTTTTCAAAATAAGATTGGACATGACACACAATTGGCTGATTGATGGATGAGCCGCATGATATGCATGGAATTTTTATTTAAAATAAATTATTTTAAATTGTCTAGCACCGGGCAGCATGGTGACGCCACTGGTAGAGCTGCTGCCTCTCAGCGAGAAGGTTGACAGTTTAAATCCCAGTCCGGGGACCTTTCTGGATGGAGTTTGCATGTTCTCTCCATGTATGCCTGGGTTTTCTCCGGGTACTACGGGTTCCCCCCACAGACCAAAATCATGCATGTTAGGCTGATTGGTAACTCTAAATTGTCCCTGGGTGAGAGTGAATGGTTATTGTTCTCGTTTGTCTCTGTGTGTCCCTGTGATGGACTGGAGACCGGCCGCCCCGCGCACAGTGCTAGCTGGACCTGGGCACCGGCGACCCCCGTGATCCAAAATGGAAGAAGCGGGAAAAAGATAATGGATGGATGGACGTTTAGCACCTCCTGCACCTTTGTGCAGCCCGTACTGCAGGATAAACCTCCTGCTGCAGCTGATCAACTGTTATCCGTGCAGAGCAGAGATGTGGGATTGGCCAAGGGCGCTTGCAAATGGCAAAGAGCAGAGGAGGCAGGGAGCTGAAATCATGACATTCTGTGCTCTTTTAGAGCGTTTAGAGTTTAAAAACTTTGTTTAGAATATTGCAAGAGTGTGGGGATGATTTAAAACGCCTATATACAGTATATATGTGTATATATATATATACTGTATATATATATATATATA